>JASTWF010000484.1:0-290252 GCA_030390025.1 Squalus acanthias | reverse complement strand
TCTCTCTCCCCCCCGATTCCCCCCTCTCTCTCTCCCCCCTCCTCGCTCTTTCTCTCTCTCCTCCTCTCTCCCCCCCCGATTCCCCTCTCTCTCTCTCTCCCCCTCCTCTCTCCCCCCTCCTCATCTTTTCTCTCTCTCCTCATCTCTTCCCCCCCGATTCCCCCCTCTCTCTCTCCCCCCTCCTCGCTCTTTCTCTCTATCCTCCTCTCTTCCCCCCCCCCGATTCCCCTCTCTCTCTCTCCCTCCTCCTCTCTCTTTCTCTCTCTCCTCCTCTCTCCCCACTCCGATTTCCTCTCTCTCTCTCCCCTTCCGCACCGCGACCTTCCTGGCCACCAACGGATCTGGTGACCTTCTCCCACCGAGCCGAGGGAAGCGTGGCCACAAAAGTGTCGGTGCAGATCATCGCTCCGGCTAAATATTGGCCCAGAACACCGGGGAGAACTCTCCCGCTCTTCTCAAAACAGCAAGCATGGGAGCTTTTACATCCACCTGAGAGGGCAGACAAGCCCTTGGTTAAAAACCTCATCTGAAAGACGGCACCTCGGACAGTGCAGCACTCCCTCAGCACTGCACTTTGAGCTCAAATCTTTGGAGTGGGTCTAATGAACCCACAACCTTCTGAATGGTGAGGTGCCCCAGTGAGCCACGCTGGCACCAATGAGTTGGTTATAGATTCATTGAAGGATACCTCCTGATGTCGCCTGTTTTACCCAATGGTAGGAAAAATTAAACATGATATAATTTAGACATAAATTCAACAACAACAACTTGTATTTATATAGCGCCTTTAACATAGTAAAACGTCCCAAGGTGCTGCACAGGAGTATTAAAAGACAAAAAATTTGACACCGAGCCACATAAGGAGATATTAGGGCAGGTGACCAAAAGCTTGGTCAAAGAGGTCGGTTTTAAGGAGCGTCTTAAAGGAAGAAAGAGAGGCGGAGAGGTTTAGGGAAGGAATTCCAGAGCTCAGGGCCCAGGCAGCTGAAGGCACGGCCACCAATGGTTGAGCGATTATAATCAAGGATGCTCAAGAGGGCAGAATTAGAGGAGCGCAGATATCTCGGGGGGTTTGTGGGGCTGGAGGAGATTACAGAGATAGGGAGGGGGGCGGTGGCGAGGCCATGGAGTGATTTGAAAACCAGGATGAGAATTTTGAAATCGAGGCGTTGCCGGACTGGGAGCCAATGTAGGTCAGCGAGCACAGGGGGTGATGGGTGAACGGGACTTGGTGCGAGTTAGGACACGGGCAGCCGAGTTTTGGATGACCTCAAGTTTACGTAGGGTGGAATGTGGGAGGCCGGCCAGGAGAGCGTTGGAATAGTCAAGTCTAGAGGTAACAAAGGCATGGATGAGGGTTTCAGCAGCAGATGAGCTGAGGCAAGGGCGGAGACGGGCGATGTTACGGAGGTGGAAATAGGCAGTCTGAGTTGTACTGCGGATATGAATTCTCATATTAGATGGTGCTGACCTCACAAAGAACGTGTTTGGTTTAACATTTTTAGCGCTTTGAGCTTTAGTCAGAGGATCTGTGCGCAATTTTTGCGTGATAAAGAGGCAGTTAATGGCACAATATCGCCTTTCAATTCGATTTATGGCTTCGGATCATTGGAGTAAATAAAGCCTCAGGACACATAGTTTAGAACATTTCTCACACATTACAGCAATCAGCTCAAGCAACCTCCACAGGCACAGCACCTCCTCACAGGGTTCAGCCCCTCGCCCTCATGCCTCTGAATAGAATGGGCCTATAACCTCTGGAGTTTAGAAGAATGAAATATATTGGCCAGAAATTCGGCTGTTGTCGGGTGAGTTCGCGCTGTGTACTCACCCGTAAGGCCACCTGAAGTGCCGGTTTCCTGCATGCACTGCACATGCACGGGAAACTGGAACTTCTGTTCCCCTGAAGGGAGGGGTTCAGAAGTCGAACGCGTGCGCGGGAGAGGCTGTGCGCACGCAGTGAACTTTTTTTTTCAGGTTTCTCCGGGAAGGTAAGTATGGAGAAGCTGCGCTTTTAAAAAGGAGGCGCAAGGCCTGTTTTTAACAAGGTAAGTGGTTAATTAATTACAATTTAATCATTTTTTCAACAGGTTTATCTTTTTTTAGATATTTTAAAGAAAGGTAAGTTTATTTTTAGCACCGTTAAAAAGTATAATTAATTTTTTCAAAAATTTAAATTTTTGTTTGAAGTAGTTAGTTTATGTAACTTATAGTTATTTTAAAAATGTGATGTTTTTTAAAAAAATTATTGGAAGTTTAAGTGTGGTTTTGGGGCCGATCTCTATTCATAGATTTGACAGGTCTTCCTGTCAAATCTATGAATGAAAATGCCCTGCTAGGATTGGCTCTCCATGGCCCACGTGATCCCCGGGGACGCTTCGAACTAACTGCGCCCCTGGGATACGCAAGCACTGCGCGCCGGCAGCTGCAGGAGGCCCAGGAGCCGAAGTCCTCGTGGGCCCAAAGCACAACGGCAGGCGCGGTCGGCAAGTACGCGTGTGATGCTTGCACCCGCAGGAAGCCGGAAAGCCGAATTTCTGGCCCAATGGCCAGAAAGATTCTGAGGGGGATTGACAGGGTAGATGCTGAGAGGTTGTTTCCCCTGGCTGGAGAGTCTAGAACTAGGGGGGCATAGTCTCAGGATAAGGGGTCGGCCGTTTAAGACTGAGATGAGGAGAAATTTCTTCACTCAGAGGGTTGTGAATCTTTGGAATTCTCTACTCCAGGGGGCTGTGGATGCTGAGTCATTGAGTATATTCAAGGCTGAGGTCGATAGATTTTTAGACTCCAGGGGAATCAAGGGATATGGGGATCGGGCAGGAAAGTGGAGTTGAGGCCAAGATCAGATCAGCCATGATCCTATTGAATGGTGGAGCAGGCTCGAGGGGCCGTATGGCCGACTCCTGCTCTTAATTCTTGTGTTCTTATGTTCATTGACCTCCGCTATTCAGATTACGCTAGTGTCCAATACAAAACACGGAATGGATTCAAACACTGCATCAAGATGTCGGATGCACTACAATGCGGTCCAGCAACGCCTCGATTTAAAATTCTCATCCTTGTGTTCAAATCCCTCCATGATCTCGCAACCCCCCCCCTCCCTATCTCTGTGACCTCCTCCAGCCCTACGACCCTTCGAGATCTCTGCGCTCCTTCAATTCTGGCCTCTCTTAAAAAACAGATTATCTGGTCATTATCACATTGCTGCTTGTGGGAGCTTGCTGTGCGCAAATTGGCTGCCGCGTTTCCTACATTACAACAGTGACCACGGGGCGATTTTCTGAGGCCCGGGGAGGCGGGTTCGGAGGCGGGAAAGGCGGGAAAATCGGAAAACCTAAGTGCGGGTTCGGAACCTGCCTCCGCGGGATTTTGCCGGTGCCGGTTTGGCAGGGCGGGAAACGGTCCGGCCTCCAGCCGGCCAGAGCGCTTGTTAAGAGGCGTAAATGCTGGTTAAGGGCCTCTCTAAGCCTATTTCGAGAGGCCCTCATTATTTTTCGACCATTTCGGCGTGTTCTGCGACCCTCCTGAGCCACGCCAGCTAAACCCGGCGGGCTGACAAGTGGGTGGTCTCCTCACAGCTGCAGCTCAAACATTAAATCGGAGATTTCATCAGGAATTAGTTGCAGGTGGCAGAACTTTGCTTTAAAAGGTCTTTGAGCACTTTTAGCAGGCCTTCCGAAGTCGGAGGTGCTGCAGCTTGAATCTATCAACTGTGGGACCTACTTGGAAGACCCTCTCCCCGCTTGCAATGAGCCCTTCCCCAACGGAGGCATCTGCAAGCAGCATGGGAACCATTCATTTTCTTTCACCATGGACCTCAGATGAGGATGAGGAGGAGGAGGAGGATGAGGAGGAGGAGGATGAGGAGGAGGAGGAGGAGGAGGATGAGGAGGAGGAGCAGGAGGAGGAGGAGGAGGAGCAGGAGGAGGTCAGAGCGTCGGTGTATCGCCCTTGAATCCCGGGTAGCACGTGAGCACATGGCTGCCTGGGATGCAAGGGCTGAACTTATCATGGCCAGATTTGCATAGGTTGCCCAAGTTGGCACATGTCCTTGGCTTCACCTTAAGACATCATTGACAATGGACATGACTCACCGGCCTCCTTTCACTCTGGCCACCAACCTGACAACGCAAGTGTCGCGGAGCCCGCAATGTGGAGCTGCCTAAGGCGAAAGAACAGATGCCATTACGCCAACATTTTGGCATCAAATCATTTTAATGCTTTCCAACAGGGATGGCATTTCATCAATACACACAGATCGGGAGGTTATATCCCTTGCCAGCTGGACCCACACAGCCTTGGTTTCTTTGGCAGGCCTTTTCCTCCCAGAAGAGTGGAAGAGCACCTCCCTGCTGGCTGTCACCCCCTCAACCTCCTGCTCCTCCTCCTCATCCAAGAGCCTCGGGGAGGCCCTGGCCTTGGAATTGGACATAGTGGTTGCTCAGAATATGTTGCAGGTGGTGCAGCATAGGCAGAAATCCTGTGGAATGATCCAAGGCAGCAAGCAGTCCTAAAATCAGGCTGGAATAGTGATGTCAGCAGAGGCGAGTTTCAGTCCCAAAACACTAATTAACCAACGGCAACCCTCAACTCTGAAATCAAGTGGCAAAATCGCAATTTTTTGAAAACTATCAGTGGAGGCGGGTTGCAAACCCACCCAAACCAAAACCTGCCTCCATCCCGCCTCCAGTGGGAAAATCGCACCCTATAATTCAAAAAAATGCTTAATTGGTTATAAAGCGCTTTGGGACGGCCTGCAGTCGTGAAATGCGCTATAGAGATGCAAGTCTTTCTTTCTTTTTCTTTTGGCTTGTGCATCCCCACTCCCTTTGCCCCATCCTTGCGGCCTTCAGCTGCATAGGGTCTGACATGAATCTGTCATTCATGACTTATGAAATAATACTGAGTGGCCTGTGGGTGGCGCTGTCCAGGGAGAGTATAAATACTCGGGCACGGGCCCAGCTTGCGCAGGACATTCCTCAACAGGAACTAGAGAAGGACACAACTAGACCTCCATGTTGAAAAACAGTTGATTAAAGCTTTGTTAACACTTAGACCAAGTGCCGAGCAGTTTTTTTTACATCAGTGTCCATGCTCTGGAATTCCCTCCATAAACCTCACTGCCTCTCGTTCTCTCCTCCTTTAAGTTGCTCCTTAAAGCCTGCCTCTTGGGCCAAGCTTTAGTCACCTGTCCTAACATCTCCTTCTTTGGCTCAGTGTCAAATTTTGTGCCTGATAATGTAAGAACATAAGAAATAGAAGCAGTCGGAGGGCATGCAGTCCCTCGAGCCTACTCCGCCATTCAATAAGATCATGGCTGATCTTCTACCTCAAGCCCACTTTCCCGCCCGATCTCCATATTCCTTCATCGCCATGTCCCATGGAGTAGTTTGACCAGCTCAGTCTGCACCGGGCTTGTCCTCGCTCCTACAGAGCGGTAGTGATACCCGCCCTCCTGTATGCCTCAGAGACATGGAGCATGTACAGCAGGCACCTCAAAGCACGGGAGAGGTACCACCAACGCTGCCTCCGCAAGATCCTGCAAATCTATTGGCAGGATGGGCGCACCAACGTCAGTGTTCTCGCTCAGGCCAACATCCCCAGCATCGAAGCTTTGAACAACGCTCGATCAGCTCCAATGGACGGGCCACATCGTCCGCGTGCCCGATACGAGACTCCCAAAACAAGCGCTCTACTCGGAGCTCCGACACAGCAAGAGAGCCCCAGGTGGGCAGAGGAAGCGCTTCAAGGACACCCTCAAAGCCTCCTTGAAAAAGTGCAACATCCCCACCGACACCTGGAAATCCCTGGCCCAAGACCGCACAAAGTGGAGGAGAAGCATCCAGGAAGGCGCCGAACACCTCCGAGTCTCTTCGCCGGGAGCAAGCGGAAGCCAAGCGCAAACAGCGGAAGGAGCGCACGTCAACCCAAGCACCCCACACCCACCCGCCCCCTTCAACCACCGTCTGCCCCGCCTGTGACAGAGACTGTAGGTCCCGCATTGGACTCATCAGTCACCTGAGAACTCATTTCTAGTGTGGAAGCAAGTCATCCTCGTTTCCGAGGGACTGCCTAAGAAGAAGCACCTGACTTCAGACGCAGGTTGGGTGACCACTTTACTGACCACCTCCGTTCGGGCCTGAAGCGTGACCCTGAGGTCACGGTCGCTTGCCACATTTCATGCAACATCCCCACACCCGCTCAGACCTCTCTGTCTTCGGCCTCCTCAACTGTTCCAAGGAAGCTCAAAGCAAGCTCGAGGAACAGCACCTCATCTTTCTACTAAGCACTTGACAGCCTTCTGGACTCAACATTGAGGTTAACACCTTCAGATCATCACCACCGCCCCCATTTTCTCTTGGATATTCTTCACCATTTACACCTCCTCTAGTCTTTTGTTTCCATGTTCGACCCATTACCATCCTATTTTGCCTTGCACCATCATCCACTTTGGCAGTTAATCACTCCTGTCCTCCACCCCTATCATAGACTTTCCCTTTTGTTCTGTCCCTGCCCACCTTTTCCCCTGGCTCGGTACTTGCTTAAAAGCCGTAATAATCATAGAATCATACCACATAGAAGGAGGCCATTCGGCCCATTGTGCCTGTGCCGGCACTTTGGAGGAGCTAGCCAATAAATCCCACTCCCCTGTTGATCTCCAACGCCTTCCAGTTCTGACGAAATGCCGTCAAACTTTTTTTAATTTATTCATTCATGGGATCTGGGCGTCACTGGCAAGGCCCAGCATTTATTGCCCATCCCTAATTGCCCTTGAGCAGGTGGTGGTGAGCCGCCTTCTTGAACCGCTGCAGTCCGTGTGGTGAAGGTCCTCCCACAGTGCTGTAGGGAGGGAGTTCCAGGATTTTGACTCAGCGACGATGAAGGATCGGCGATATATTTCCAAGTCAGGATGGTGTGTGACTTGGAGGGGAACTTGGAGGTGGTGGTGTTCCCATGCGCCTGCTGCCCTTGTCCTTCTAGGTGGAAGAGGTCGCGGGTTTGGAAGGTGCTGCCGAAGAAGCCTTGGCGAGTTGCTGCAGTACATCTTGTAGATGGTACACACTGCAGACACGGTACGCCTGGTGGTGGAGGGAATGAATGTTTGAGGTGGTGGATGGGGTGCCAATCAAACGGGCTGCTTTGTCCTGGATGGTGTTGAGTTTCTTGAGTGTTGTTGGAGCTGCACTCATCCAGGCAAGTGGAGAGTATTCCATCACACTCCTTACTTGTGCCTTGTAGATGGTAGAAAGGCTTTGGGGAGTCAGGAGGTGAGACACTCGCCGCAGAATACCTAGCCTCTGACCTGCTCTTGTTGCCACAGTATTTATGTGGCTGGTCCAGTTACGTTTCTGGTCAATGGTGACCCCCAGGATGTTGATGGTGGGGGATTTGGCGATTGTAATGCCGTTGAATGTCAAGGGGAAGTGGTTAGACTCTCGCTTGTTGGAGATAGTCATTGCCTGGCACTTGTGTGGCGCGAATGTTACCTGCCACTTATCAGCCCAAGCCTGAATGTCATCCAGGTCTTGCTGCATGCGGGCACGGACTGCTTCATTATCTGAGGAGATGCGGATGGAATTGAACACGCAAACTCTGTTTCTCTCTCCACAGGTACTGCCTGACCTGCCGAGTGTTTTCTGTTTTTGTTTCAGTCTGTACCTGTCCCTGTTAGAAGGATGCCAACCCTCAAGGATTGGCCTGGAGTCTCCAGGAACTTAAGATTGATCTCCAGGGCTCTAGGGCGAACAAAAACCCAGGGGAAAAATCACAGGGAGCCTTAAACGAAATGTCATTGAACATTTTCATTCATTAGTTATAAAAATATTGGCGATGAGGAAAAACGGCTGTACCGTTAACGGTCAAGAAGCATCCAATTGGGGAACAAGCAATGTTCCCGCTAAGTTTTTTTGGGTGCGCGGCCAATTCAAATTTCCGCACATGCGCGGTTTTTCCATCTAAAAGACGCTGAGCGGCCTGCGCGGGAATTCCAGGGCTCAGTGCGGCCGCACAGGGTAACAGGACCGTTGGTAACAAAGGCCGCCATCTTACCTCTGGAGGCGGGCTGGAGGCGGGACTGCTGGTTTTTGGGTTTCAGTCCCGCCCCCAGCGACCTCTGACCAACCCACGCTATTTTGCCTTGGTTGGTCCTGTTAAGCCCGCCCAGCGGCCTTAGCAGGCCAATTAAGGGCAAGCCGGTGACAGACGACGTCAGCGTATGACGCTTCATCTGTCGAAAAATTTTTGACAGATGAATTGTCAGCGTTTGACAGCTTTGAGAAGCTGTCAAACACTGACAATCTCTGTTCTAAGGTGAGCCCTTGCACACAGGCTCACCAAGACCTCTCTCCTCAGCAGAAAGCAGATGGCTGCAGCATCTGAGAATGTCATCTCTGTCATCTCTGCCGTGGAGATGAGGCACCTCCGGATCCTCAAAGGTTGAAGCCTGCAGAAAGAAGCAAAGGTAAGGAAACTTTTTCCAACACTTTACACTCACCTCTCATGCTTACCTGTCCAGACTTGCACCCATCACTCACCTCTACAGCTGACATCTCGACCCCTCTCACCCCCGCAGACCCACTGCTCGCCTCGCTGACCCTGGCGAGGTTCGCAGCCATCAGGAAGCCCGCAATTACAGGCGTAAAATGGGGAAAAGCCTCAAAACTGCCTGTTAACTACCTGTTAACAGGCAGTTAATTGGCTCTAATCCCCTTCCCGCCTCGAGGAGACGGGTCCCTGCGCGACTCGGGGACCCACGGGGAAGATGGCACGGAGGCGGGTTGGGAGCGGGGGTCGGTACACCGCTCCCAGTTTCAGACATTTTCCTGGCAGTCCCGCCTCCCCAGAGCTGGGAAAATTCCCCCCGAAAGAGCCTGTTCTCTTTCTGTGGGATGGACCAATGGTGGGAGTGTGGGGGCGGGGTGGTTCGAGGTGGGAGGTCATGTGATGGAACCTCAAGGAAAACAGCCGACCAGAGTTGGCAACACTACCCTGTGACCTCCGACCCCTCCTGTCAAACCAGATATTTAGCCAAATGCTTTTTGAAGTGTTAATGGAACCAGCATGAGCTGAGAATCGGCGCCACAGATCCACTACTCTGTGGATTGATGCCAGTTCATTAAAAAAATGACAGGTAGTCAATAAGAAAAGCTAAGTAAGCATTGTATTATACATTATTAAAAGATTGAGAAGGCGTATCCAGCCTGCTATCTAATCTTGTCTGATCTACTGTCTATCCAAAAATAACTGAACAACACAATATCCAGGTTTCATGCCTAACACATCACTGGGAACTGATGCTAATCCGAGTATATCTTTAGAGTCATTGAATCAGACAGCACGGAAAGAGGCCATTCGGCCCATCGTGCTCTCTGAAGGAGCTCTCCAATTAGTCCCACTCCCACCCTGCTCTTTCACCTTGGCAAATGTTACATTTATATAGCACCTTTCATGACCTCAGGACATCCCAAAGTGCTTAACAACCAATGAAGCACTTTTGAAGTGCAGTCACTGTTGCAATGTCGGAAACATGGCAACCAATTTGGGCAAAGGAAGATCCCATCAACATCAATGAGGTAATGGCCCGGATTATGCGGTATTAATAATGGTGAGACTAACAGGAGCCCAAGTAAAACTGAAGTCAATGGGAATCAAAGGGGAAAACTCTCCACTGGCTGGAGTCATACCGAGCACAAAGGAAGATGGTTGTGGTGGTTGGAGGCCAATCATCTCAGCCCCAGGACATCGCTGCAGGAGTTCCTCAGGGCAGTGTCCCAGGCCCAACCATCTTCAGCTGCTTCATCAATCACCTTCCCTCCAACATAAGGTCGGAAATGGGGATGTTCGCTGATGACTGCACAGTGTTCAGCGCCATTCACAACTCCTCAGATAATGAAGCAGTCCATGCCCGCATGCAACAAGACCTGGACGACGTTCAGGCTTGGGCTGATAAATGGCAGGTAACATTCGCACCACACAAGTGCCAGGCAATGATTATCTCCAACAAGTGAGAGTCTAACCACTGCCCCTTGACATTCAATGGCATTACCATCGCAGAATCCCCCACCATCAACATCCTGGGGGTCACCATTGACCAGAAACTTAACTGGACCAGCCACATAAATACTGTGGCAACAAGAGCAGGTCAGAAGCTGGGTATTCTGTGGTGAGTGTCTCACCTCCTAACTCCCCAAAGCCTTTCCACTATCTACAAGGCATAAGTAAGGAGTGTGATGGAATACTCTCCACTTGCCTGGATGAGTGCAGCTCCAACAACACTCAAGAAGCTCGACACCATCCAGGACAAAGCAGCCCGCTTGATCGGCACCCCATCCACCACCTTAAACATTCACTCCCTCCGCCACCGGCACACCGTGGCTGCAGTGTGTACCATCTACAAGATGCACTGCAGCAACTCGCCAAGGCTTCTTCGGCAGCACCTCCCAAACCCGCGGCCGCTTCCACCTAGAAAGGCAAGGGCAGCAGACGCATGGGAACACCACCACCTCCAAGTTCCCCTCCAAGTCACACACCATCCTGACTTGGAAGTATATCGTCGATCCTTCATCGTCGCTGGGTCAAAATCCTGGAACTCCCTCCCTAACAGCACTGTGGGAGCACCTTCACCACACGGACTGCAGCGGTTCATGAAGGAGGCAAACCACCACCTTCTCAAGAGGCAACTAGGGATGGGCAATAAATGCTGGCCTTGCCATCGACGCCCACATCCCAGGAACGAATATAAAGACAAAGCAGCGTTATTCTGGAGTAAATCGGACAGCAAATTCCGGAGTCCGCACATGCGCTGAAATCCAGAAGTTGCTGTCCGAGTGGATCTACTCCTGTTCAAGCTTCGCTACACCGGTACCTTGCCGAGAGACATGGCATTGAAACAGAAGAATGGTGTGAAGCTGCTGTACTTACCAACTAGTTACCCACTAAACACGCCAGAAAAAGTTAGGGCCTGTTCATCCCAGTGTAAGTTCATTTTTAACAGCGTGAAAAGTCTTACTTACTGCCAAGCAACCTCTCTGGCCCTGAAAATTAACTTTTGCAAGTGTGGAATTTCTTTCCTTCAGAATTAAATTATTGTTGGAGATTTTTAAAAAAAAATTAAAATATATTTTCCATACATATTCTTACTGCCATTCCATCGCCGCTGTCAGCAAAACCTGGGCCAATGATCAGATCATCTGCTTTTTAGTGATCTTGGTTGAGGGATATATATTGGCTTCAGGACACCGGGGTGAACTCTCCTGCTCTTCTGTCGTGGGATCTTTTACAACCACCTGAGAGGGCCTCAGTTGAAAGGCTCGTCTGAAAATCCTCCGACAGTGCAGCGCTCCCTCAATACTTATCAGGCATTGGCTAGTACTGATTAGGACTTGGCTAGTACTGATCGGGACTTGGCTAGTACTGATCGGGACTTGGCTAGTACTGATCGGGACTTGGCTAGTACTGATCGGGACTTGGCTAGTATTGATTGGGACTTGGCTAGTACTGATTGGGACTTGGCTAGTACTGATCGGGCATTGGCTAGTACTGATCGGGACTTGGCTAGTATTGATCGGGACTTGGCTAGTACTGATCGGGACTTGGCTAGTACTGATCGGGCATTGGCTAGTACTGATCGGGACTTGGCTAGTATTGATCGGGACTTGGCTAGTACTGATCGGGACTTGGCTAGTACTGATCGGGCATTGGCTAGTATTGATTGGGACTTGGCTAGTACTGATCGGGTATTGGCTAGTATTGATTGGGACTTGGCTAGTAGTGATCTGGCATTGGCTAGTACTGATCGGGACTTGGCTAGTACTGATCGGGCATTGGCTAGTATTGATTGGGACTTGGCTAGTACTGATCGGGCATTGGCTAGTACTGATCGGGACTTGGCTAGTACTGATCGGGCATTGGCTAGTATTGATTGGGACTTGGCTAGTACTGATCGGGCATTGGCTAGTACTGATTGGGACTTGGCTAGTACTGATCGGGCATTGGCTAGTATTGATCGGGACTTGGCTATTACTGATCGGGACTTGGCCAATACTGATTGGGACTTGGCTAGTACTGATCGGGACTTGGCTAGTACTGATCGGGACTTGGCTAGTACTGATTGGGAATTGGCTAGTACTGATAGAGACTTGGCTAGTACTGATTGGGTCTTGGCTAGTACTGATCGGGCATTGGCTAGTACTGATTGGGTCTTGGCTAGTACTGATAGAGACTTGGCTAGTACTGAGCAGGACTTGGCTAGTACTGATCGGGACTTGGCTAGTACTGATCGGTACTTGGATAGAACTGATCGGGACTTGGCTACTACTGATAGAGACTTGGCTAGTACTGATTGGGACATGGCTAGTACTGATCGGGACTTGGCAAGTACTGATCGGGACTTGGCTAGTACTGATTGAAACTTGGCTAGTACTGAGCAGGACTTGGCAAGTACTGATAGAGACTTGGCTAGTACTGATCGGGACTTGGCTAGTACTGATCGGGACTTGGCTAGTACTGATCGGGACTTGGCTAGTACTGATCGAGACTTGGCCAGCACTGAATGTGACTTGGCTAGTAGTGATTGGGACTTGGCGAGTACTGATTGGGACTTGGCGAGTACTGATTGGGACTTGGCTAGTACTGATTGGGACTTGGCTAATACTGATTGGGACTTGGCTAGTACTGATTGGGATTTGGCTAGTACTGATCGGGACTTGGCTAGTACTGATCGGGACTTGGCTAGTACTGATAGAGACTTGGCTAGTGCTGATTTGGACTTGGCTAGTACTGATCGGGACTTGGCTAGTACTGATAGAGACTTGGCTAGTACTGATCGGGACTTGGCTAGTACTGATCGGGACTTGGCTAGTACTGATCGGGACTTGGCTACTACTGATAGAGACTTGGCTAGTGCTGATTTGGACTTGGCTAGTACTGATCGGGACTTGGCTAGTACAGATAGAGACTTGGCTAGTACTGATCGGGACTTGGCTAGTACTGATCGGGACTTGGCTATTACTGATTGGGAATTGGCTAGTACTGATAGAGACTTGGCTAGTACTGATTGGGTCTTGGCTAGTACTGATCGGGACTTGGCTAGTACTGATCGGGTCTTGGCTAGTACTGATAGAGACTTGGCTAGTACTGAGCAGGACTTGCCTAGTACTGATCGGGACTTGGCTAGTACTGATCGGGACTTGGCTAGTACTGATCGGGACTTGGCTACTACTGATAGAGACTTGGCTAGTACTGATTGGGACATGGCTAGTACTGATCGGGACTTGGCTAGTACTGATTGGGACTTGGCTAGTACTGATTGAAACTTGGCTAGTACTGAGCAGGACTTGGCAAGTACTGATAGAGACTTGGCTAGTACTGATCGGGACTTGGCTAGTACTGATAGAGACTTGGCTAGTACTGATAGCGACTTGGCTAGTACTGATAGAGACTTGGCTTGTACTGATCGGGACTTGGCTAGTACTGATCGGGACTTGGCTAGTACTGATCGGGACTTGGCTAGTACTGATCGAGACTTGGCCAGTACTGAATGTGACTTGGCTAGTAGTGACTGGGACTTGGCGAGTACTGATCGGGACTTGGCTAGTATTGATTGGGACTTGGCGAGTACTGATTGGGACTTGGCGAGTACTGATTGGGACTTGGCTAGTACTGATTGGGACTTGGCTAATACTGATTGGGACTTGGCTAGTACTGATTGGGATTTGGCTAGTACTGATCGGGACTTGGCTAGTACTGATAGAGACTTGGCTAGTGCTGATTGGGACTTGGCTAGTTCTGATTGGGATTTGGCTAGTACTGATCGGGACTTGGCTAGTACTGATAGAGACTTGGCTAGTGCTGATTGGGTCTTGGCCAGTACTGATCGGGACTTGGCTAGTACAGATCGGGACTTGGCTAGTACTGATAGAGACTTGGCTAGTACTGATAGAGACTTGGCTAGTACTGATTGGGACTTGGCTAGTACTGATTGGGACTTGGCTAGTACTGATTGGTACTTGGCTAGTACTGATAGAGACTTGGCTAGTACTGTTTCGGACTTGGCTAGTGCAGATCGTGACTTGGCTAGTATGGTCGGGACTTGGCTAGTACTGATCTGGACTTGGTTAGTACTGATTGGGACTTGGCTAGTACTGATTGAGACTTGGCTAGTACTGAGCAGGACTTGGCTAGTACTGATCGGGACTTGGCTAGTACTGATAGAGACTTGGCTAGTACTGAGCAGGACTTGGCTAGTACTGATAGAGACTTGGCTAGTACTGAGCTGGACTTGGCTAGTACTGATCGGGATTTGGCTAGTACTGATAGAGACTTGGCTAGTACTGAGCAGGACTTGGCTAGTACTGATAGAGACTTGGCTAGTACTGATCGGGACTTGGCTAGTACTGATCGGGACTTGGCCATTACTGATCGGGACTTGGCTAGTACTGATCGGGGCTTGGCTAATACTGATAGAGACTTGGCTAGTGCTGATTGGGACTTAGCTAGTACTGATAGAGACTTGGCTAGTGCTGATTGGGACTTGGCTAGTACTGATTGGGACTTGACTAGTGCTGATTGGGACTTGGCTAGTACTGATTGGGACTTGGCTAGTAATGATAGAGTCTTGGCTAGTGCTGATTGCGACTTGGCTAGTACTGATTGGGTCTTGGCTAGTACTGATCGGGACTTGGCTAGTACTGATCGGGCATTGGCTAGTACTGATCGGGACTTGGCTAGTATTGATCGGGACTTGGCTAGTACTGATCGGGACTTGGCTAGTACTGATCGGGCATTGGCTAGTACTGATCGGGACTTGGCTAGTATTGATCGGGACTTGGCTAGTACTGATCGGGACTTGGCTAGTACTGATCGGGCATTGGCTAGTATTGATTGGGACTTGGCTAGTACTGATCGGGTATTGGCTAGTATTGATTGGGACTTGGCTAGTAGTGATCTGGCATTGGCTAGTACTGATCGGGACTTGGCTAGTACTGATCGGGCATTGGCTAGTATTGATTGGGACTTGGCTAGTACTGATCGGGCATTGGCTAGTACTGATCGGGACTTGGCTAGTACTGATCGGGCATTGGCTAGTATTGATTGGGACTTGGCTAGTACTGATCGGGCATTGGCTAGTACTGATTGGGACTTGGCTAGTACTGATCGGGCATTGGCTAGTATTGATCGGGACTTGGCTATTACTGATCGGGACTTGGCCAATACTGATTGGGACTTGGCTAGTACTGATCGGGACCTGGCTAGTACTGATCGGGACTTGGCTAGTACTGATTGGGAATTGGCTAGTACTGATAGAGACTTGGCTAGTACTGATTGGGTCTTGGCTAGTACTGATCGGGACTTGGCTAGTACTGATTGGGTCTTGGCTAGTACTGATAGAGACTTGGCTAGTACTGAGCAGGACTTGGCTAGTACTGATCGGGACTTGGCTAGTACTGATCGGTACTTGGATAGAACTGATCGGGACTTGGCTACTACTGATAGAGACTTGGCTAGTACTGATTGGGACATGGCTAGTACTGATCGGGACTTGGCTAGTACTGATCGGGACTTGGCTAGTACTGATGGAAACTTGGCTAGTACTGAGCAGGACTTGGCAAGTACTGATAGAGACTTGGCTAGTACTGATCGGGACTTGGCTAGTACTGATCGGGACTTGGCTAGTACTGATCGGGACTTGGCTAGTACTGATCGAGACTTGGCCAGTACTGAATGTGACTTGGCTAGTAGTGATTGGGACTTGGCGAGTACTGATTGGGACTTGGCGAGTACTGATTGGGACTTGGCTAGTACTGATTGGGACTTGGCTAATACTGATTGGGACTTGGCTAGTACTGATTGGGATTTGGCTAGTACTGATCGGGACTTGGCTAGTACTGATCGGGACTTGGCTAGTACTGATAGAGACTTGGCTAGTGCTGATTTGGACTTGGCTAGTACTGATCGGGACTTGGCTAGTACTGATAGAGACTTGGCTAGTACTGATCGGGACTTGGCTAGTACTGATCGGGACTTGGCTAGTACTGATCGGGACTTGGCTACTACTGATAGAGACTTGGCTAGTACTGATTGGGTCTTGGCTAGTACTGATCGGGACTTGGCTAGTACTGATCGGGTCTTGGCTAGTACTGATAGAGACTTGGCTAGTACTGAGCAGGACTTGCCTAGTACTGATCGGGACTTGGCTAGTACTGATCGGGACTTGGCTAGTACTGATCGGGACTTGGCTACTACTGATAGAGACTTGGCTAGTACTGATTGGGACATGGCTAGTACTGATCGTGACTTGGCTAGTACTGATTGGGACTTGGCTAGTACTGATTGAAACTTGGCTAGTACTGAGCAGGACTTGGCAAGTACTGATAGAGACTTGGCTAGTACTGATCGGGACTTGGCTAGTACTGATAGAGACTTGGCTACTACTGATAGCGACTTGGCTAGTACTGATAGAGACTTGGCTTTACTGATCGGGACTTGGCTAGTACTGATCGGGACTTGGCTAGTACTGATCGGGACTTGGCTAGTACTGATCGAGACTTGGCCAGTACTGAATGTGACTTGGCTAGTAGTGATTGGGACTTGGCGAGTACTGATCGGGACTTGGCTAGTAGTGATTGGGACTTGGCGAGTACTGATTGGGACTTGGCGAGTACTGATTGGGACTTGGCTAGTACTGATTGGGACTTGGCTAATACTGATTGGGACTTGGCTAGTACTGATTGGGATTTGGCTAGTACTGATCGGGACTTGGCTAGTACTGATAGAGACTTGGCTAGTGCTGATTGGGACTTGGCTAGTTCTGATTGGGATTTGGCTAGTACTGATCGGGACTTGGCTAGTACTGATAGAGACTTGGCTAGTGCTGATTGGGTCTTGGCCAGTACTGATCGGGACTTGGCTAGTACAGATCGGGACTTGGCTAGTACTGATAGAGACTTGGCTAGTACTGATAGAGACTTGGCTAGTACTGATTGGGACTTGGCTAGTACTGATTGGGACTTGGCTAGTACTGATTGGTACTTGGCTAGTACTGATAGAGACTTGGCTAGTACTGTTTCGGACTTGGCTAGTGCAGATCGGGACTTGGCTAGTACTGATTGAGACTTGGCTAGTACTGAGCAGGACTTGGCTAGTACTGATCGGGACTTGGCTAGTACTGATAGAGACTTGGCTAGTACTGAGCAGGACTTGGCTAGTACTGATAGAGACTTGGCTAGTACTGAGCTGGACTTGGCTAGTTCTGATCGGGATTTGGCTAGTACTGATAGAGACTTGGCTAGTACTGAGCAGGACTTGGCTAGTACTGATAGAGACTTGGCTAGTACTGTTTCGGACTTGGCTAGTGCAGATCGGGACTTGGCTAGTATGGTCGGGACTTGGCTAGTACTGATCTGGACTTGGTTAGTACTGATTGGGACTTGGCTAGTACTGATTGAGACTTGGCTAGTACTGAGCAGGACTTGGCTAGTACTGATCGGGACTTGGCTAGTACTGATAGAGACTTGGCTAGTACTGAGCAGGACTTGGCTAGTACTGATAGAGACTTGGCTAGTACTGATCGGGACTTGGCTAGTACTGATCGGGACTTGGCTATTACTGATCGGGACTTGGCTAGTACTGATCGGGACTTGGCTAATACTGATAGAGACTTGGCTAGTGCTGATTGGGACTTAGCTAGTACTGATAGAGACTTGGCTAGTGCTGATTGGGACTTGGCTAGTACTGATTGGGACTTGACTAGTGCTGATTGGGACTTGGCTAGTAGTGATTGGGACTTGGCTAGTACTGATAGAGTCTTGGCTAGTGCTGATTGCGACTTGGCTAGTACTGATTGGGTCTTGGCTAGTACTGATCGGGACTTGGCTAGTACTGATAGAGACTTGGCTAGTACTGATAGAGACTTGGCTAGTACTGATAGAGACTTGGCTAGTACTGATTGGGACTTGGCTAGTACTGATCGTGACTTGGCTAGTACTGATTGGGGCTTGGCTAGTACTGATTGGGACTTGCCTATTACTGATAGGGACTTGGCTAGTACTAATAGAGACTTGGCTAGTACTGATTGGGACTTGACTAGTACTGATCGTGACTTGGCTAGTACTGATTGGGGCTTGGCTAGTACTGATAGGGACTTGGCTAGTACTGATCGGGACTTGGCTATTACTGATCGGGACTTGGCTAGTACTGATAGAGACTTGGCTAGTACTGATTGGGACTTGGCTAGTACTGATCGTGACTTGGCTAGTGCTGATTGGGACTAAGCTAGTACTGATAGAGACTTGGCTAGTGCTGATTGGGACTTGGCTAGTACTGATAGAGTCTTGGCTAGTGCTGATTAGGACTTGGCTAGTACTGATTGGGTCTTGGCTAGTACTGATCGGGACTTGGCTAGTACTGATAGAGACTTGGCTAGTACTGATAGAGACTTGGCTAGTACTGATTGGGACTTGGCTATTACTGATCGTGACTTGGCTAGTACTGATTGGGGCTTGGCTAGTATTGATTGGGACTTGGCTATTACTGATAGGGACTTGGCTAGTGCTGATAGAGACTTGGCTAGTACTGATTGGGACTTGGCTAGTACTGATCGTGACTTGGCTAGTACTGATTGGGGCTTGGCTAGTACAGATTAGGACTTGGCTATTACTGATAGGCACTTGGCTAGTACTGATAGAGACTTGTCTAGTACTGATTGGGACTTGGCTAACACTGATCGTGACTTGGCTTGTACTGATTGGGACTTGGCTAGTACTGATTGGGACTTGGCTATTACTGATAGGGACTTGGCTAGTACTGATAGAGACTTGGCTAGTACTGAGCAGGACTTGGCTAGTACTGATCGGGACTTGGCTAGTACTGATCGGGACTTGGCTAGTACTGATTGAAACTTGGCTAGTACTGAGCAGGACTTGGCAAGTACTGATAGAGACTTGGCTAGTACTGATCGGGACTTGGCTAGTACTGATAGAGACTTGGCTAGTACTGATAGCGACTTGGCTAGTACTGATAGAGACTTGGCTAGTACTGATCGGGACTTGGCTAGTACTGATCGGGACTTGGCTAGTACTGATCGGGACTTGGCTAGTACTGATCGAGACTTGGCCAGTACTGAATGTGACTTGGCTAGTAGTGATTGGGACTTGGCGAGTACTGATTGGGACTTGGCGAGTACTGATTGGGACTTGGCTAGTACTGATTGGGACTTGGCTAATACTGATTGGGACTTGGCTAGTACTGATTGGGATTTGGCTAGTACTGATCGGGACTTGGCTAGTACTGATAGAGACTTGGCTAGTGCTGATTTGGACTTGGCTAGTACTGATCGGGACTTGGCTAGTACTGATAGAGACTTGGCTAGTACTGATCGGGACTTGGCTAGTACTGATCGGGACTTGGCTAGTACTGATCGGGACTTGGCTAGTACTGATAGAGACTTGGCTAGTGCTGATTTGGACTTGGCTAGTACTGATCGGGACTTGGCTAGTACAGATAGAGACTTGGCTAGTACTGATCGGGACTTGGCTAGTACTGATCGGGACTTGGCTATTACTGATTGGGAATTGGCTAGTACTGATAGAGACTTGGCTAGTACTGATTGGGTCTTGGCTAGTACTGATCGGGACTTGGCTAGTACTGATCGGGTCTTGGCTAGTACTGAGCAGGACTTGGCTAGTACTGAGCAGGACTTGGCTAGTACTGATCGGGACTTGGCTAGTACTGATCGGGACTTGGCTAGTACTGATCGGGACTTGGCTACTACTGATAGAGACTTGGCTAGTACTGATTGGGACATGGCTAGTTCTGATCGGGACTTGGCTAGTACTGATTGGGACTTGGCTAGTACTGATTGAAACTTGGCTAGTACTGAGCAGGACTTGGCAAGTACTGATAGAGACTTGGCTAGTACTGATCGGGACTTGGCTAGTACTGATAGAGACTTGGCTAGCACTGATAGCGACTTGGCTAGTACTGATAGAGACTTGGCTTTACTGATCGGGACTTGGCTAGTACTGATCGGGACTTGGCTAGTACTGATCGGGACTTGGCTAGTACTGATCGAGACTTGGCCAGTACTGAATGTGACTTGGCTAGTAGTGATTGGGACTTGGCGAGTACTTATCGGGACTTGGCTAGTATTGATTGGGACTTGGCGAGTACTGATTGGGACTTGGCGAGTACTGATTGGGACTTGGCTAGTACTGATTGGGACTTGGCTAATACTGATTGGGACTTGGCTAGTACTGATTGGGATTTGGCTAGTACTGACGGGACTTGGCTAGTACTGATAGAGACTTGGCTAGTGCTGATTGGGACTTGGCTAGTTCTGATTGGGATTTGGCTAGTACTGATCGGGACTTGGCTAGTACTGATAGAGACTTGGCTAGCGCTGATTGGGTCTTGGCCAGTACCGATCGGGACTTGGCTAGCACAGATCGGGACTTGGCTAGTACTGATAGAGACTTGGCTAGTACTGATAGAGACTTGGCTAGTACTGATTGGGACTTGGCTAGTACTGGTTGGGACTTGGCTAGTACTGATTGGTACTTGGCTAGTACTGATAGAGACTTGGCTAGTACTGTTTCGGACTTGGCTAGTGCAGATCGGGACTTGCCTAGTATGGTCGGGACTTGGCTAGTACTGATTGGGACTTGGCTAGTACTGATAGAGACTTGGCTAGTACTGATCGGGACTTGGCTAGTACTGATCGGGACTTGGCTATTACTGATCGGGACTTGGCTAGTACTGATCGGGACTTGGCTAGTACTGATCGGGACTTGGCTAGTACTGATCGGGACTTGGCTATTACTGATCGGGACTTGGCTAGTACTGATCGGGACTTGGCTAGTACTGATCGGGACTTGGCTAGTACTGATCGGGACTTGGCTAATACTGATAGAGACTTGGCTAGTGCTGATTGGGACTTAGCTAGTACTGATAGAGACTTGGCTAGTACTGAGCAGGACTTGGCTAGTACTGATAGAGACTTGGCTAGTACTGAGCAGGACTTGGCTAGTACTGATCGGGACTTGGCTAGTACTGATAGAGACTTGGCTAGTACTGAGCAGGACTTGGCTAGTACTGATAGAGACTTGGCTAGTACTGATCGGGACTTGGCTAGTACTGATCGGGACTTGGCTATTACTGATCGGGACTTGGCTAGTACTGATCGGGACTTGGCTAATACTGATAGAGACTTGGCTAGTGCTGATTGGGACTTAGCTAGTACTGATAGAGACTTGGCTAGTGCTGATTGGGACTTGGCTAGTACTGATTGGGACTTGGCTAGTGCTGATTGGGACTTGGCTAGTACTGATTGGGACTTGGCTAGTACTGATAGAGTCTTGGCTAGTGCTGATTGCGATTTGGCTAGTACTGATTGGGTCTTGGCTAGTACTGATCGGGACTTGGCTAGTACTGATAGAGACGTGGCTAGTACTGATAGAGACTTGGCTAGTACTGATTGGGACTTGGCTAGTACTGATCGTGACTTGGCTAGTACTGATTGGGACTAAGCTAGTACTGATAGAGACTTGGCTAGTGCTGATTGGGACTTGGCTAGTACTGATAGAGTCTTGGCTAGTGCTGATTAGGACTTGGCTAGTACTGATTGGGTCTTGGCTAGTACTGATCGGGACTTGGCTAGTACTGATAGAGACTTGGCTAGTACTGATAGAGACTTGGCTAGTACTGATTGGGACTTGGCTATTACTGATCGTGACTTGGCTAGTACTGATTGGGGCTTGGCTAGTACTGATTGGGACTTGGCTATTACTGATAGGGACTTGGCTAGTGCTGATAGAGACTTGGCTAGTACTGATTGGGACTTGGCTAGTACTGATCGTGACTTGGCTAGTACTGATTGGGGCTTGGCTAGTACAGATTGGGACTTGGCTATTACTGATAGGGACTTGGCTAGTACTGATAGAGACTTGGCTAGTACTGATTGGGACTTGGCTAACACTGATCGTGACTTGGCTAGTACTGATTGGGACTTGGCTAGTACTGATTGGGACTTGGCTATTACTGATAGGGACTTGGCTAGTACTGATAGAGACTTGACTAGTACTGATTGGGACTTGGCTATTACTGATAGAGACTTGGCTAGTACTGATAGTGACTTGGCTAGTACTGATTGGGATTGGCTAGTACTGATCGTGACTTGGCTAGTACTGATTGGGGCTTGGCTAGTATTGATTGGGACTTGGCTATTACTGATCGGTACTTGGCTAGTACTGATCGGGACTTGGCTAGTACTGATCGGGACTTGGCTAGTACTGATCGGGACTTGGCTAGTACTGATCGGGTCTTGGCTAGTACTGATCGGGACTTGGCTAGTACTGATCGGGACTTGGCTAGTACTGATCGGGTCTTGGCTAGTACTGATTATGACTTGGCTAGTACTGATCGGGACTTGGCTAGTACTGATTGGGACTTGGCTAGTACTGATAGAGACTTGGCTTGTACTGATCGGGACTTGGCTAGTACTGATAAAGACTTGGCTAGTACTGATAGCGACTTGGCTAGTACTGATCGGGACTTGGCTAGTACTGATCGGGACTTGGCTAGTACTGATAGCGACTTGGCTAGTACTGATCGGGGCTTGGCTAGTACTGATTGGGACTTGGCTAGTAATGATTGGGACTTGGCTAGTACTGATTGGGAATTGGCTAGTACTGATTGGGACTTGGCTAGTACTGATCGGGACTTGGCTAGTACTGATAGAGTCTTGGCTAGTGCTGATTGCGACATGGCTAGTACTGATTGGGACTTGGCTAGTACTGATCGGGACTTGGCTAGTACTGATAGAGACTTGGCTAGTACTGATAGAGACTTGGCTAGTACTGATTCGGAATTGGCTAGTACAGAGCAGGACTTGGTTAGTACTGATTGGGACTTGGCTAGTATGGTCGGGACTTGGCTAGTACTGTATGGGACTTGGTTAGTACTGATTGGGACTTGGCTAGTTCTGATTGACACTTGGCTAGTACTGAGCAGGACTTGGCTAGTACTGATCGGGACTTGGCTAGTACTGATAGAGACTTGGCTAGTACTGAGCAGGACTTGGCTAGTACTGATAGAGACTTGGCTAGTACTGATCGGGACTTGGCTACTACTGATTGGGACTTGGCTAGTACTGATCGGGACTTGTCTAGTACTGATTGGGACTTGGCTAGTACTGATTGGGACTTGGCTAGTACTGATAGAGTCTTGGCTAGTGCTGATTGGGACTTGGCTAGTACTGATTGGGTCTTGGCTAGTACTGATCGGGACTTGGCTAGTACTGATAGAGACTTGGCTAGTACTGATAGAGACTTGGCTAGTACTGATTGGGACATGGCTAGCACTGATCGTGACTTGACTAGTACTGATCGGGACTTGGCTAGTACTGATCGGGACTTGGCTATTACTGATAAGGACTTGGCTAGTACTGAGCAGGACTTGGCTAGTACTGATAGGGACTTGGCTAGTACTGATCGGGACTTGGCTAGTACTGATACAGACTTGGCTAGTACTGATTGGGGCTTGGCTAGTACTGATTGGGACTTGGCTATTACTGATAAGGACTTGGCTAGTACTGAGCAGGACTTGGCTAGTACTGATAGGGACTTGGCTAGTACTGATCGGGACTTGGCTAGTACTGATACAGACTTGGCTAGTACTGATCGGGGCTTGGCTAGTTTTGATAGGGATTGGCTAGTACTGATCGGGACTTGGCTAGTACTGATCGGGACTTGGCTAGCACTGATCGGGACTTGGCCAGTAATGATTGCGACTTGGCTAGTACTGATTGGGACTTGGCTAGTACTGATAGAGACTTGGCTTGTACTGATCGGAACTTGGCTAGTACTGATCGGGACTTGGCTAGTACTGATAGTAACTTGGCTAGTACTGATCGGGACTTGGCTAGTACTGATCGGGGCTTGGCTTGTAGTGATCGGGACTTGGCTAGTACTGATCGGGACTTGGCTAGTACTGATTGGGACTTGGCTAGTACTGATCGGGACTTGTCTAGTGCTGATTGGGACTTGGGTAGTACTGATTGGGACTTGGCTAGTACTGATAGAGTCTTGGTTAGTGCTGATTGGGACTTGGCTAGTACTGATTGGGTCTTGGCTAGTACTGATCGGGACTTGGCTAGTACTGATAGAGACTTGGCTAGTACTGATAGAGACTTGGCTAGTACTGATTGGGACATGGCTAGCACTGATCGTGACTTGACTAGTACTGATCTGGACTTGGCTAGTACTGATCGGGACTTGGCTATTACTGATAAGGACTTGGCTAGTTCTGAGCAGGACTTGGCTAGTACTGATAGGGACTTGGCTAGTACTGATCGGGACTTGGCTAGTACTGATACAGACTTGGCTAGTACTGATTGGGGCTTGGCTAGTACTGATTGGGACTTGGCTATTACTGATAAGGACTTGGCTAGTACTGAGCAGGACTTGGCTAGTACTGATAGGGACTTGGCTAGTACTGATCGGGACTTGGCTAGTACTGATACAGACTTGGCTATTACTGATCGGGACTTGGCTAGTATTGATAGGGACTTGGCTAGTACTGATCGGGACTTGGCTAGTACTGATCGGGACTTGGCTAGCACTGATCGGGACTTGGCCAGTAATGATTGCGACTTGGCTAGTACTGATCGGGACTTGGCTAGTACTGATTGGGACTTGGCTAGTACTAATAGAGACTTGGCTTGTACTGATCGGAACTTGGCTAGTACTGATCGGGACTTGGCTAGTACTGATAGTAACTTGGCTAGTACTGATCGGGACTTGGCTAGTACTGATCGGGGCTTGGCTTTAGTGATCGGGACTTGGCTAGTACTGATCGGGACTTGGCTAGTACTGATCGGGGCTTGGCTAGTACTGATCGGGACTTGGCTAGTACTGATCGGGGCTTGGCTAGTACTGATCGGGACTTGGCTAGTACTGATCGGGACTTGGCTAGTACTGATCGGGACTTGGCTAGTACTGATCGGTGCTTGGCTAGTACTGATCGGGACATGGCTAATACTGATCGGGGCTTGGCTAGTACTGATCGGGACTTGGCTAGTACTGATCGGGGCTTGGCTTGTACTGATCGGGACTTGGCTAGTACTGATCGGGACTTGGCTAGTACTGATCGGGACTTGGCAAGTACTGATAGAGACTTGGCTAGTACTGATCGGGTCTTGGCTAGTACTGATCGGGTCTTGGATAGTACTGATAGAAACTTGGCTAGTACTGATCGGGACTTGGCTATGATTGATAGAGAGTTGGCTAGTACTGATCGAGACATGGCTAGTACTGATTGGGACTTGGCTGGTGCTGATTGGGAATTGGCTAGTACTGATTGGGACTTGGCTAGTGCTGATTGGGACTTGGCTAGTACTGATTGGGACTTGGCTAGTACTGATAGAGACTTAGCTAGTGCTGATTGGGTCTTGGCTAGTACTGATCGGGACTTGGCTAGTACTGATAGGGACTTGGCTAGTACTGATCGGGACTTGGCTAGTACTGATACAAACTTGGCTAGTACTGATTGGGGCTTGGCTAGTACTGATTGGGACTTGGCTATTACTGATAAGGACTTGGCTAGTACTGAGCAGGACTTGGCTATTACTGATAGGGACTTGGCTAGTACTGATCGGGACTTGGCTAGTATACAGACTTGGCTAGTAATGATCGGGGCTTGGCTAGTATTGATAGGGACTTGGCTAGTACTGATCGGGACTTGGCTCGTACTGATCGGGACTTGGCTAGCACTGATCGGGACTTGGCTAGTACTGATCGGGACTTGGCCAGTAATGATTGCGACTTGGCTAGTACTGATCGGGACTTGGCTAGTACTGATTGGGACTTGGCTAGTACTGATAGAGACTTGGCTTGTACTGATCGGAACTTGGCTAGTACTGATCGGGACTTGGCTAGTACTGATAGCAACTTGGCTAGTACTGATCGGGACTTGGCTAGTACTGATCGGGGCTTGGCTAGCACTGATCGGGACTTGGCTAGTACTGATCGGGACTTGGCTAGTACTGATCGGGGCTTGGCTAGTACTGATCGGGACTTGGCTAGTACTGATCGGGGCTTGGCTAGTACTGATCGGGACTTGGCTAGTACTGATCGGGGCTTGGCTAGTTCTGATCGGGACTTGGTTAGTACTGATCGGGACTTGGCTAGTACTGATCGGGACTTGGCTGGTACTGATCGGTGCTTGGCTAGTACTGATCGGGACATGGCTAATACTGATCGGGGCTTGGCTAGTACTGATCGGGACTTGGCTAGTACTGATCGGGGCTTGGCTTGTACTGATCGGGACTTGGCTAGTACTGATCGGGACTTGGCTAGTACTGATCGGGACTTGGCTAGTACTGATAGAGACTTGGCTAGTACTGATCGGGTCTTGGCTATTACTGATCGGGACTTGGATAGTACTGATAGAAACTTGGCTAGTACTGATCGGGACTTGGCTATGACTGATAGAGAGTTGGCTAGTACTGATCGAGACATGGCTAATACTGATTGGGACTTGGCTATTACTGATAAGGACTTGGCTAGTACTGAGCAGGACTTGGCTAGTACTGATAGGGACTTGGCTAGTACTGATCGGGACTTGGCTAGTACTGATACAGACTTGGCTAGTACTGATTGGGGCTTGGCTAGTACTGATTGGGACTTGGCTATTACTGATAAGGACTTGGCTAGTACTGAGCAGGACTTGGCTAGTACTGATAGGGACTTGGCTAGTACTGATCGGGACTTGGCTAGTACTGATACAGACTTGGCTATTACTGATCGGGGCTTGGCTAGTATTGATAGGGACTTGGCTAGTACTGATCGGGACTTGGCTAGTACTGATCGGGACTTGGCTAGCACTGATCGGGACTTGGCCAGTAATGATTGCGACTTGGCTAGTACTGATCGGGACTTGGCTAGTACTGATTGGGACTTGGCTAGTACTGATAGAGACATGGCTTGTACTGATCGGAACTTGGCTAGTACTGATCGGGACTTGGCTAGTACTGATAGTAACTTGGCTAGTACTGATCGGGACTTGGCTAGTACTGATCGGGGCTTGGCTTGTACTGATCGGGACTTGGCTAGTACTGATCGGGACTTGGCTAGTACTGATCGGGGCTTGGCTAGTACTGATCGGGACTTGGCTAGTACTGATCGGGGCTTGGCTAGTACTGATCGGGACTTGGCTAGTACTGATCGGGACTTGGCTAGTACTGATCGGGACTTGGCTAGTACTGATCGGTGCTTGGCTAGTACTGATCGGGACATGGCTAATACTGATCGGGGCTTGGCTAGTACTGATCGGGACTTGGCTAGTACTGATCGGGGCTTGGCTTGTACTGATCGGGACTTGGCTAGTACTGATCGGGACTTGGCTAGTACTGATCGGGACTTGGCTAGTACTGATAGAGACTTGGCTAGTACTGATCGGGTCTTGGCTAGTACTGATCGGGTCTTGGATAGTACTGATAGAAACTTGGCTAGTACTGATCGGGACTTGGCTATGATTGATAGAGAGTTGGCTAGTACTGATCGAGACATGGCTAGTACTGATTGGGACTTGGCTGGTGCTGATTGGGAACTGGCTAGTACTGATTGGGACTTGGCTAGTGCTGATTGGGACTTGGCTAGTACTGATTGGGACTTGGCTAGTACTGATAGAGACTTAGCTAGTGCTGATTGGGTCTTGGCTAGTACTGATCGGGACTTGGCTAGTACTGATAGGGACTTGGCTAGTACTGATCGGGACTTGGCTAGTACTGATACAAACTTGGCTAGTACTGATTGGGGCTTGGCTAGTACTGATTGGGACTTGGCTATTACTGATAAGGACTTGGCTAGTACTGAGCAGGACTTGGCTATTACTGATAGGGACTTGGCTAGTACTGATCGGGACTTGGCTAGTATACAGACTTGGCTAGTAATGATCGGGGCTTGGCTAGTATTGATAGGGAATTGGCTAGTACTGATCGGGACTTGGCTAGTACTGATCGGGACTTGGCTAGCACTGATCGGGACTTGGCTAGTACTGATCGGGACTTGGCCAGTAATGATTGCGACTTGGCTAGTACTGATCGGGACTTGGCTAGTACTGATTGGGACTTGGCTAGTACTGATAGAGACTTGGCTTGTACTGATCGGAACTTGGCTCGTACTGATCGGGACTTGGCTAGTACTGATAGCAACTTGGCTAGTACTGATCGGGACTTGGCTAGTACTGATCGGGGCTTGGCTAGCACTGATCGGGACTTGGCTAGTACTGATCGGGACTTGGCTAGTACTGATCGGGGCTTGGCTAGTACTGATCGGGACTTGGCTAGTACTGATCGGGGCTTGGCTAGTACTGATCGGGACTTGGCTAGTACTGATCGGGGCTTGGCTAGTTCTGATCGGGACTTGGTTAGTACTGATCGGGACTTGGCTAGTACTGATCGGGACTTGGCTGGTACTGATCGGTGCTTGGCTAGTACTGATCGGGACATGGCTAATACTGATCGGGGCTTGGCTAGTACTGATCGGGACTTGGCTAGTACTGATCGGGGCTTGGCTTGTACTGATCGGGACTTGGCTAGTACTGATCGGGACTTGGCTAGTACTGATCGGGACTTGGCTAGTACTGATAGAGACTTGGCTAGTACTGATCGGGTCTTGGCTATTACTGATCGGGACTTGGATAGTACTGATAGAAACTTGGCTAGTACTGATCGGGACTTGGCTATGACTGATAGAGAGTTGGCTAGTACTGATCGAGACATGGCTAGTACTGATTGGGACTTGGCTGGTGCTGATTGGGAATTGGCTAGTACTGATTGGGACTTGGCTAGTGCTGATTGGGACTTGGCTTGTACTGATTGGGACTTGGCTAGTACTGATAGAGACTTGGCTAGTGCTGATTGGGAGTTGGCTAGTACTGATTGGGTCTTGGCTCGTACTGATCGGGACTTGGCTAGTACTGATAGAGACTTGGCTATGACTGATAGAGAGTTGGGTAGTACTGATCGAGACATGGCTAGTACTGATTGGGACTTTTCTAGTACTGATTGGGAATTGGCTAGTACTGATAGAGACTTGGCTAGTACTGATTCGGACTTGGCTAGTGCAGATCGGGACTTGGCTAGTATGGTCGGGACTTGGCTAGTACTGATCTGGACTTGGCTAGTACTGATAGAGACTTGGCTAGTACTGAGCAGGACTTGGCTAGTACTGATCGGGACTTGGCTAGTACTGATCGGGACTTGGCTAGTACTGATAGAGACTTGGCTAGTACTGATCGGGTCTTGGCTATTACTGATCGGGACTTGGATAGTACTGATAGAAACTTGGCTAGTACTGATCGGGACTTGGCTATGACTGATAGAGAGTTGGCTAGTACTGATCGAGACATGGCTAGTACTGATTGGGACTTGGCTGGTGCTGATTGGGAATTGGCTAGTACTGATTGGGACTTGGCTAGTGCTGATTGGGACTTGGCTAGTACTGATTGGGACTTGGCTAGTACTGATTGGGACTTGGCTAGTGCTGATTGGGACTTGGCTAGTACTGATTGGGACTTGGCTAGTACTGATAGAGTCTTGGCTAGTACTGATTGGGACTTGGCTAGCACTGTTCATGACTTGGCTAGTACTGATTGGGGCTTGGCTAGTACTGATTGGGACTTGGCTATTACTGATAGGGACTTGGCTAGTACTGAGCAGGACTTGGCTAGTACTGAACGGGACTTGGCTAGTACTGATCGGGACTTGGCTAGTACTGATAGAGACTTGGCTAGTACTGATCGGGGCTTGGCTAGTATTGATAGGGACTTGGGTAGTACTGATCAGGACTTGGCTAGTACTGATCGGGACTTGGCTAGTACTGATTGGGACTTGGCTAGTACTGATAGCGACTTGGCTAGTACTGATCGGGACTTGGCTAGTACTGATCGGGACTTGGCTAGTACTGATAGGGACTTGGCTAGTACTGATAGCGACTTGGCTAGTACTGATGGGGACTTGGCTAGTACTGATTGGGACTTGGCTAGTACTGATCGGGGCTTGGCTATGACTGATAGAGAGTTGGCTAGTACTGATCGGGACTTGGCTAGTACTGATGGGGACTTGGCTAGTACTGATCGGGACTTGGCTAGTACTGATCGGGGCTTGGCTATGACTGATAGAGAGTTGGCTAGTACTGATCGAGACATGGCTAGTACTGATTGGGACTTGGCTAGTACTGATAGAGACTTGGCTAGTGCTGATTGGGAATTGGCTAGTACTGATTGGGAATTGGCTAGTACTGATTGGGACTTGGCTAGTGCTGATTGGGACTTGGCTAGTACTGATTGGGACTTGGCTAATACTGATAGAGACTTGGCTAGTACTGATTGGGACTTGGATATTACTGAAAGGGACTGGCTAGTACTGATAGCCACTTGGCTAGTACTGATTGGGACTTGGCTATTACTGATAGAGACTTGGCTAGTACTGATTGGGACTTGGCTAGCACTGATCATGACTTGGCTAGTACTGATTGGGACTTGGCTATTACTGATAGGGACTTGGCCAGTACTGATAGGGACTTGTCTAGTACTGATCGGGACGTGGCTAGTGCTGATAGAGACTTGGCTAGTACTGATCGGGGCTTGGCTAGTACTGATAGGGACTTGGCTAGTACTGATCGAGACTTGTCTAGTACTGATTGGGACTTGGCTAGTACTGATAGAGACTTGGCTAGTACTGATCGGGACTTGTCTAGTACTGATCGGGACTAGGCTAGTACTGATCGTGACTTGGCTAGTACTGATAGAGACTTTGCTAGTGCTGATTGGGACTTGGCTAGTACTGATTGGGACTTGTCTAGTGCTGATTGGGACTTGGCTAGTACTGATTGGGACTTGGCTAGTACTGATAGAGTCTTGGCTAGTGCTGATTGAGACTTGGCTAGTACTGATTGGGTCTTGGCTAGTACTGATCGGGACTTGGCTAGTACTGATAGAGACTTGGCTAGTACTGATAGAGACTTGGCTAGTACTGATTGGGACTTGGCTAGCACTGATCATGACTTGGCTAGTACTGATTGGGGCTTGGCTAGTACTGATTGGGACTTGGCTATTACTGATAGGGACTTGGCTAGTACTGAGCAGGACTTGGCTAGTACTGATAGGGACTTGTCTAGTACTGATCGGGACTTGGCTAGTGCTGATAGAGACTTGGCTAGTACTGATCGGGGCTTGGCTAGTACTGATAGGGACTTGGGTAGTACTGATCAGGACTTGGCTAGTACTGATCGGGACTTGGCTAGTACTGATTGGGACTTGGCTAGTACTGATAGCGACTTGGCTAGTACTGATCGGGACTTGGTTAGTACTGATTGGGACTTGGCTAGTACTGATAGGGACTTCGCTAGTACTGATAGCGACTTGGCTTTAACTGATAGGGACTTGGCTAGTACTGATCGGGACTTGGCTAGTACTGATCGGGACTTGGCTAATACTGATTGGGACTTGGCTAGTACTGATAGCGACTTGACTAGTACTGATCGGGACTTGGCTAGTACTGATCGGGACTTGGCTAGTACTGATCGGGACTTGGCTAGTACTGATAGCGACTTGGCTAGTACTGTTCGGGACTTGGCTAGTACTGATCGGGACTTGGCTAGTACTGATTGGGACTTGGCTAGTACTTATAGGGACTTCGCTAGTACTGATAGAGACTTGGCTTTAACTGATAGGGACTTGGCTAGTACTGATCGGGACTTGGCTAGTACTGATCGGGACTTGGCTAATACAGATTGGGACTTGGCTAGTACTGATAGCGACTTGGCTAGTACTGATCGGGACTTGGCTAGTACTGATCGGGACTTGGCTAGTACTGTTCGGGACTTCGCTAGTACTGATCGGGACTTGGCTAGTACTGATCGGGACTTCGCTAGTACTGATCGGGACTTGGCTAGTACTGATCGGGACTTGGCTAGTACAGATGGGGACTTGGCTAGTACTGATCGGGACTTGGCTAGTACTGATCGGGGCTTGGCTATGACTGATAGAGAGTTGGCTAGTACTGATCGAGACATGGCTAGTACTGATTGGGACTTGGCAAGTGCTGATTGGGACTTGGCTAGTATTGATAGCGACTTGGCTAGTAATGATCGGGACTTGGCTTGTACTGATCGGGACTTGGCTCGTACTGATCGGGGCTTGGCTATGACTGATAGAGCGTTGGCTAGTACTGATCGAGACATGGCTAGTACTGATTGGGACTTGGCTAGTACTGATAGAGACTTGGCTAGTGCTGATTGGGCATTGGCTAGTACTGATTGGGACTTGGCTAGTGCTGATTGGGACTTGGCCAGTAATGATTGCGACTTGGCTAGTACTGATCGGGACTTGGCTAGTACTGATTGGGACTTGGCTAGTACTGATAGAGACTTGGCTTGTACTGATCGGAACTTGGCTAGTACTGATCGGGACTTGGCTAGTACTGATAGCAACTTGGCTAGTACTGATCGGGACTTGGCTAGTACTGATCGGGGCTTGGCTAGCACTGATCGGGACTTGGCTAGTACTGATCGGGACTTGGCTAGTACTGATCGGGGCTTGGCTAGTACTGATCGGGACTTGGCTAGTACTGATCGGGGCTTGGCTAGTACTGATCGGGACTTGGCTAGTACTGATCGGGGCTTGGCTAGTTCTGATCGGGACTTGGTTAGTACTGATCGGGACTTGGCTAGTACTGATCGGGACTTGGCTGGTACTGATCGGTGCTTGGCTAGTACTGATCGGGACATGGCTAATACTGATCGGGGCTTGGCTAGTACTGATCGGGACTTGGCTAGTACTGATCGGGGCTTGGCTTGTACTGATCGGGACTTGGCTAGTACTGATCGGGACTTGGCTAGTACTGATCGGGACTTGGCTAGTACTGATAGAGACTTGGCTAGTACTGATCGGGTCTTGGCTAGTACTGATCGGGACTTGGATAGTACTGATAGAAACTTGGCTAGTACTGATCGGGACTTGGCTATGACTGATAGAGAGTTGGCTAGTACTGATCGAGACATGGCTAGTACTGATTGGGACTTGGCTGGTGCTGATTGGGAATTGGCTAGTACTGATTGGGACTTGGCTAGTGCTGATTGGGACTTGGCTAGTACTGATTGGGACTTGGCTAGTACTGATAGAGACTTGGCTGGTGCTGATTGGGACTTGGCTAGTACTGATTGGGTCTTGGCTAGTACTGATCGGGACTTGGCTAGTACTGATAGAGACTTGGCTATGACTGATAGAGAGTTGGGTAGTACTGATCGAGACATGGCTAGTACTGATTGGGACTTTTCTAGTACTGATTGGGAATTGGCTAGTACTGATCGAGACATGGCTAGTACTGATTGGGACTTTTCTAGTACTGATTGGGAATTGGCTAGTACTGATAGAGACTTGGCTAGTACTGATTCGGACTTGGCTAGTGCAGATAGAGACTTGGCTAGTACTGAGCAGGACTTGGCTAGTACTGATCGGGACTTGGCTAGTACTGATCGGGACTTGGCTAGTACTGATAGAAACTTGGCTAGTACTGATCGGGACTTGGCTATGACTGATAGAGAGTTGGCTAGTACTGATCGAGACATGGCTAGTACTGATTGGGACTTGGCTGGTGCTGATTGGGAATTGGCTAGTACTGATTGGGACTTGGCTAGTGCTGATTGGGACTTGGCTAGTACTGATTGGGACTTGGCTAGTACTGATTGGGACTTGGCTAGTGCTGATTGGGACTTGGCTAGTACTGATTGGGACTTGGCTAGTACTGATAGAGTCTTGGCTAGTACTGATTGGGACAATACTAGCACTGTTCATGACTTGGCTAGTACTGATTGGGGCTTGGCTAGTCCTGATTGGGACTTGGCTATTACTGATAGGGACTTGGCTAGTACTGAGCAGGACTTGGCTAGTACTGAACGGGACTTGGCTAGTACTGATCGGGACTTGGCTAGTACTGATAGAGACTTGGCTAGTACTGATCGGGGCTTGGGTAGTATTGATAGGGACTTGGGTAGTACTGATCAGGACTTGGCTAGTACTGATCGGGACTTGGCTAGTACTGATTGGGACTTGGCTAGTACTGATAGCGACTTGGCTAGTACTGATCGGGACTTGGCTAGTACTGATCGGGACTTGGCTAGTACTGATAGGGACTTGGCTAGTACTGATAGCGACTTGGCTAGTACTGATGGGGACTTGGCTAGTACTGATTGGGACTTGGCTAGTACTGATCGGGGCTTGGCTATGACTGATAGAGAGTTGGCTAGTACTGATCGGGACTTGGCTAGTACTGATGGGGACTTGGCTAGTACTGATCGGGACTTGGCTAGTACTGATCGGGGCTTGGCTATGACTGATAGAGAGTTGGCTAGTACTGATCGAGACATGGCTAGTACTGATTGGGACTTGGCTAGTACTGATAGAGACTTGGCTAGTGCTGATTGGGAATTGGCTAGTACTGATTGGGACTTGGCTAGTGCTGATTGGGACTTGGCTAGTACTGATTGGGACTTGGCTAGTACTGATAGAGACTTGGCTAGTGCTGATTGGGACTTGGCTAGTACTGATTGGGTCTTGGCTAGTACTGATCGGGACTTGGCTAGTACTGATAGAGACTTGGCTATGACTGATAGAGAGTTGGCTAGTACTGATCGAGACATGGCTAGTACTGATTGGGACTTGGCTAGTACTGATTGGGAATTGGCTAGTACTGATTGGGACTTGGCTAGTGCTGATTGGGACTTGGCTAGTACTGATTGGGACTTGGCTAGTACTGATAGAGACTTGGCTAGTACTGATTGGGACTTGGATATTACTGAAAGGGACTGGCTAGTACTGATAGCCACTTGGCTAGTACTGATTGGGACTTGGCTATTACTGATAGAGACTTGGCTAGTACTGATTGGGACTTGGCTAGCACTGATCATGACTTGGCTAGTACTGATTGGGACTTGGCTATTACTGATAGGGACTTGGCTAGTGCTGATAGGGACTTGTCTAGTACTGATCGGGACGTGGCTAGTGCTGATAGAGACTTGGCTAGTACTGATCGGGGCTTGGCTAGTACTGATAGGGACTTGGCTAGTACTGATCGAGACTTGTCTAGTACTGATTGGGACTTGGCTAGTACTGATAGAGACTTGGCTAGTACTGATCGGGACTTGTCTAGTACTGATCGCGACTTGGCTAGTACTGATCGTGACTTGGCTAGTACTGATAGAGACTTTGCTAGTGCTGATTGGGACTTGGCTAGTACTGATTGGGACTTGGCTAGTGCTGATTGGGACTTGGCTAGTACTGATTGGGACTTGGCTAGTTCTGATAGAGTCTTGGCTAGTGCTGATTGAGACTTGGCTAGTACTGATTGGGTCTTGGCTAGTACTGATCGGGACTTGGCTAGTACTGATAGAGACTTGGCTAGTACTGATAGAGACTTGGCTAGTACTGATTGGGACTTGGCTAGCACTGATCATGACTTGGCTAGTACTGATTGGGGCTTGGCTAGTACTGATTGGGACTTGGCTATTACTGATAGGGACTTGACTAGTACTGAGCAGGACTTGGCTAGTACTGATAGGGACTTGTCTAGTACTGATCGGGACTTGGCTAGTGCTGATAGAGACTTGGCTAGTACTGATCGGGGCTTGGCTAGTACTGATAGGGACTTGGGTAGTACTGATCAGGACTTGGCTAGTACTGATCGGGACTTGGCTAGTACTGATTGGGACTTGGCTAGTACTGATAGCGACTTGGCTAGTACTGATCGGGACTTGGTTAGTACTGATTGGGACTTGGCTAGTACTGATAGGGACTTCGCGAGTACTGATAGCGACTTGGCTTTAACTGATAGGGACTTGGCTAGTACTGATCGGGACTTGGCTAGTACTGATCGGGACTTGGCTAATACTGATTGGGACTTGGCTAGTACTGATAGCGACTTGACTAGTACTGATCGGGACTTGGCTAATACTGATCGGGACTTGGTTAGTACTGATCGGGACTTGGCTAGTACTGATAGCGACTTGGCTAGTACTGTTCGGGACTTGGCTAGTACTGATCGGGACTTGGCTAGTACTGATTGGGACTTGGCTAGTACTTATAGGGACTTCGCTAGTACTGATAGAGACTTGGCTTTAACTGATAGGGACTTGGCTAGTACTGATCGGGACTTGGCTAGTACTGATCGGGACTTGGCTAATACTGATTGGGACTTGGCTAGTACTGATAGCGACTTGGCTAGTACTGATCGGGACTTGGCTAGTACTGATCGGGACTTGGCTAGTACTGTTCGGGACTTCGCTAGTACTGATCGGGACTTGGCTAGTACTGATCGGGACTTCGCTAGTACTGATCGGGACTTGGCTAGTACTGATCGGGACTTGGCTAGTACTGATGGGGACTTGGCTAGTACTGATCGGGACTTGGCTAGTACTGATCGGGGCTTGGCTATGACTGATAGAGAGTTGGCTAGTACTGATCGAGACATGGCTAGTACTGATTGGGACTTGGCTAGTAGTGATAGAGACTTGGCTAGTGCTGATTGGGAATTGGCTAGTACTGATTGGGAATTGGCTAGTACTGATTGGGACTTGGCTAGTGCTGATTGGGACTTGGCTAGTACTGATAGCGACTTGGCTAGTAATGATCGGGACTTGGCTTGTACTGATCGGGACTTGGCTTGTACTGATCGGGGCTTGGCTATGACTGATAGAGCGTTGGCTAGTACTGATCGAGACATGGCTAGTACTGATTGGGACTTGGCTAGTACTGATAGAGACTTGGCTAGTGCTGATTGGGCATTGGCTAGTACTGATTGGGACTTGGCTAGTGCTGATTGGGACTTGGCTAGTACTGATTGGGAATTGGCTAGTACTGATTGGGACTTGGCTAGTGCTGATTGGGACTTGGCTAGTACTGATTGGGACTTGGCTAGTACTGATTGGGACTTGGCTAGTGCTGATTGGGACTTGGCTAGTACTGATTGGGACTTGGCTAGTACTGATATAGACTTGGCTAGTGCTGATTGGTACTTGGGTAGTACTGATTGGGTCTTGGCTAGTACTGATCGGGACTTGGCTAGTACTGATAGAGACTTGGCTAGTACTGTTAGAGAGTTGGCTAGTACTGATAGAGACTTGGCTAGTACAGATTGGGACTTGGCTATGACTGATAGAAAGTCGGCTAGTACTGTTAGAGAGTTGGCCAATACTGATAGAGACTTGGCTAGTACAGATTGGGACTTGGCTAGTACTGATAGAGACTTGGCTAGTTCTGATCGGGACTTTGCTAGTACTGATCGGGACTTGGCTAGTACTGATCGAGACATGGCTAGTAATGATCGGGACTTGGCTAGTACTGATTGGGACTTGGATATTACTGAAAGGGACTGGCTAGTACTGATAGCCACTTGGCTAGTACTGATTGGGACTTGGCTCGTACTGATAGTGACATGGCTAGTACTGATCGAGACTTGGCTAGTAGTGATTGGGACTTGGATAGTACTGATCGGGACTTGGCTAGTATTGATCGGGACTTGGCTAGCACTGATCAGGACTTGGCTAGTACTGATAGAGACTTGGCTAGTACTGAGCAGGCATTGGCAATACTGATCGGGACTTGGCTAGTACTGATTGGGACTTGGCTAGTACTGATCGGGACTTGGCTAGTACTGATCGGGACTTCGCTAGTACTGATCGGGACTTGGCTAGTACTGATCGGGACTTGGCTAGTACTGATGGGGACTTGGCTAGTACTGATCGAGACATGGCTAGTACTGATTGGGACTTGGCTAGTACTGATAGAGACTTGGCTAGTGCTGATTGGGAATTGGCTAGTACTGATTGGGAATTGGCTAGTACTGATTGGGACTTGGCTAGTGCTGATTGGGACTTGGCTAGTACTGATAGCGACTTGGCTAGTAATGATCGGGACTTGGCTTGTACTGATCGGGACTTGGCTAGTACTGATTGGGGCTTGGCTATGACTGATAGAGCGTTGGCTAGTACTGATCGAGACATGGCTAGTACTGATTGGGACTTGGCTAGTACTGATAGAGACTTGGCTAGTGCTGATTGGGCATTGGCTAGTACTGATTGGGACTTGGCTAGTGCTGATTGGGACTTGGCTAGTACTGATAGAGACTTGGCTAGTGCTGATTGGGACTTGGCTGGTACTGATTGGGACTTGGCTAGTACTGATAGAGACTTGGCTAGTACTGTTAGAGAGTTGGCTAGTACTGTTAGAGAGTTGGCTAGTATTGATAGAGACTTGGCTGGTACAGATTGGGACTTGGCTATGACTGATAGAGAGTTGGCTAGTACTGTTAGAGAGTTGGCTAGTACTGATAGAGACTTGGCTAGTACAGATTGGGACTTGGCTAGTACTGATAGAGACTTGGCTAGTACTGATAGAGACTTGGCTAGTACAGATTGGGACTTGGCTAGTACTGATAGAGACTTGGCTAGTACTGATCGAGACATGGCTAGTAATGATCGGGACTTGGCTAGTACTGATTGGGACTTGGATATTACTGAAAGGGACTGGCTAGTACTGATAGCCACTTGGCTAGTACTGATTGGGACTTGGCTCGTACTGATAGTGACATGGCTAGTACTGATCGAGACTTGGCTAGTACTGATCGGGACTTGGCTAGTATTGATCGGGACTTGGCTAGCACTGATCAGGACTTGGCTAGTACTGATAGAGACTTGGCTAGTACTGAGCAGGACTTGGCTAGTACTGATCGGGACTTGGCTGGTACTGATCGGGACTTGGCTAGTACTGATCAGGACTTTGCTATTACTGATAGGGACTTGGCTAGTTCTGATCGGGGCTTGGCTAGTACTGATCAGGGCTTGGCTAGTACTGGTTTGGGCTTGGCTAGTACTGATAGAGACTTGGCTAGTACTGATCGGGACTTGGCTAGTAGTGATAGATACTTGGCTAGTACTGATCGGGACTTGGCTAGTACTGATCAGGGCTTGGCTAGTACTGATTTGGGCTTGGCTAGTACTGATAGAGACTTGGCTAGTACTGATCGGGACTTGGCTAGTAGTGATAGATACTAGGCTAGTACTGATCGGCCTTGGCTAGTACTGATCAGGGCTTGGCTAGTACTGATAGAGACTTGGCTAGTACTGATCGGTACTTGGCTAGTACTGATAGAGACTTGGCTAGTACTGATCGGGACTTGGCTAGTACTGATCGGGACTTGGCTAGTAGTGATAGATACTTCACTAGTACTGATAGAGACTTGGCTAGTACTGATTGGGACTTGGCTTGTACTGATCTGGACTTGGCTAGTACTGATTGGGACTTGGCTAGTACTGATTGGGACTTGGCTAGTACTGATTGGGACTTGGCTAGTACTGATTTGGACTTGGCTAGTACTGATCTGGACTTGGCCATTAATGATCGGGACTTGCCTGGTACTGATTGGGACTTGGCTAGTGCTGATTGGGACTTGGCTAGTACTGATTGGGACTTGGCTAGCACTGATAGAGACTTGGCTAGTGCTGATTGGGACTTGGCTAGTACTGATTCGGTGTTGGCTAGTACTGATCGGGACTTGGCTAATACTGATAGAGACATGGCTAGTACTGATCGGGACTTGGCTAGCACTGATTGGGAATTGGCTAGTACTGATCGGGAGTTGGCTAGTACTGATAGTGACTTGGCTAGTACTGATTGGGACTTGGCTAGTACTGATTGGGACTTGGCTATTACTGATAGGGACTTGGCTGGTACTGAGCAGGACTTGGCTAGTACTGATAGAGACGTGGCTAGTACTGATCAGGACTTGGCTAGTACTGATTGGGACTTGCCTACTACTGATCGGGAGTTGTCTAGTACTGATCGGGACTTGGCTAGTACTGATAGAGACTTGGCTAGTACTGATTGGGACTTGGCTAGTACTGATCGGGACTTGGCGAGTACTGATCGGGACTTGGCTAGTATTCTTCGGGTCTTGGCTAGTACTGATTGGGACATGGCTAGTACTGATAGAGACTTGGCTAAACTGATCAGGACTTGGCTAGTACTGATAGGGACTTGACTAGTACTGATCGGGAATTGTCTAGTACTGATTGGGACATGGCTAGTACTGATCGGGACTTGGCTAGTACTGATAGTGACTTGTCTCGTACTGATTGGGACTTGGCTAGTACTGATTGGGACTTGGCTATTACTGATGGGGACTTGGCTAGTACTGAGCAGGACTTGGCAAGTACTGATCGGGACTTGACTAGTACCGATCTGGACTTGGCTAGTACTGTTAGGGACTTGGCTATTTCTGATCGGGACTTGGCTCGTACTGATCAGGACTTTGCTATTACTGATAGGGACTTGGCTAGTACTGATCGGGACTTGGCTAGTACTAATCGGGGCTTGGCTAGTACTGATCACGGCTTGGCTAGTACTGGTTTGGGCTTGGCTAGTACTGATAGAGACTTGGCTAGTACTGATCGGGACTTGGCTAGTAGTGATAGATACTTGGCTAGTACTGATCGGGACTTGGCTAGTTCTGATCAGGGCTTGGCTAGTACTGATTTGGGCTTGGCTAGTACTGATAGAGACTTGGCTAGTACTGATCGGGACTTGGCTGGTAGTGATAGATACTTGGCTAGTACTGATCGGGGCTTGGCTAGTACTGATCAGGGCTTGGCTAGTACTGATTCGGGCTTGGCTAGTACTGATAGAGACTTGGCTAGTACTGATCGGTACTTGGCTAGTACTGATAGAGACTTGGCTAGTACTGATCTGGACTTGGCTTATACTGATCTGGACTTGGCTAGTACTGATTGGGACTTGGCTAGTACTGATTGGGACTTGGCTAGTACTGATTTCGACTTGGCTAGTACTGTTCTGGACTTGGCCAATACTGATCGGGACTTGACTGGTACTGATTGGGACTTTGCTAGTACTGATTGGGACTTGGCTGGTACTGATCTGGTCTTGGCCAATACTGGTTGGGGCTTGACTGGTACTGATTGGGACTTGGCTAGTGCTGATTGGGACTTGGCTAGTACTGATTGGGACTTGGCTAGTACTGATAGAGACTTGGCTAGTACTGATGGAGACTTGGCTGGTACTGATAGAGACATGGCTAGTACTGATCGGGACTTGGCTAGCACTGATTGGGACTTGGCTAGTACTGATCGGGAGTTGGCTAGTACTGTTAGTGACTTGGCTAGTACTGATTGGGACTTGGCTAGTACTGATTGGGACTTGGCTATTACTGATAGGGACTTGGCTAGTACTGAGCAGGACTTGGCTAGTACTGATAGAGACGTGGCTCGTACTGATCAGGACTTGGCTAGTATTGATAGGGACTTGGCTAATACTGATCGGGACTTGGCTAGTACTGATCGGGACTTGGCTAGTACTGATCGGGAGTTGTCTAGTACTGATCGGGAGTTGTCTAGTACTGATCGGGACTTGGCTAGTACTGATAGAGACTTGGCTAGTACTGATTGGGACTTTGCTAGTACTGATTTGGACTTGGCTAGTACTGATCTGGACTTGGCCAATACTGATCGGGACTTGGCTAGTACTGATTGGGACTTGGCTAGTACTGATCGGGACTTGGCCAGTACTGATCGGGAGTTGTCTAGTACTGATCGGGAGTTGTCTAGTACTGATCGGGACTTGGCTAGTACTGATAGAGACTTGGCTAGTACTGATTGGGACTTTGCTAGTACTGATTTGGACTTGGCTAGTACTGATCTGGACTTGGCCAATACTGATCGGGACTTGGCTAGTACTGATTGGGACTTGGCTAGTACTGATCGGGACTTGGCCAGTACTGATCGGGAGTTGTCTAGTACTGATCGGGAGTTGTCTAGTACTGATCGGGACTTGGCTAGTACTGATAGAGACTTGGCTAGTACTGATTGGGACTTGGCTAGTACTGATTGGGACTTGGCTAGTACTGATCGGGACTTGGCTAGTACTGATCGGGAGTTGTCTAGTACTGATCGGGACTTGGCTAGTACTGATAGAGACTTGGCTAGTACTGATTGGGACTTGGCTAGTACTGATTGGGACTTGGCTAGTACTGATCGGGACTTGGCTAGTACTGATTGGGACTTGGCTAGTGCTGATAGGGACTTGGCTAGTACTGATCGGGACTTGGCTAGTACTAATCGGGGCTTGGCTAGTACTGATCACGGCTTGGCTAGTACTGGTTTGGGCTTGGCTAGTACTGATAGAGACTTGGCTAGTACTGATCGGGACTTGGCTAGTAGTGATAGATACTTGGCTAGTACTGATCGGGACTTGGCTAGTTCTGATCAGGGCTTGGCTAGTACTGGTTTGGGCTTGGCTAGTACTGATAGAGACTTGGCTAGTACTGATCGGGACTTGGCTAGTAGTGATAGATACTTGGCTAGTACTGATCGGGGCTTGGCTAGTACTGATCAGGGCTTGGCTAGTACTGATTCGGGCTTGGCTAGTACTGATAGAGACTTGGCTAGTACTGATCGGTACTTGGCTAGTACTGATAGAGACTTGGCTAGTACTGATCTGGACTTGGCTTATACTGATCTGGACTTGGCTAGTACTGATTGGGACTTGGCTAGTACTGATTGGGACTTGGCTAGTACTGATTTCGACTTGGCTAGTACTGGTCTGGACTTGGCCAATACTGATCGGGACTTGGCTGGTACTGATTGGGACTTTGCTAGTACTGATTGGGACTTGGCTAGTACTGATCTGGACTTGGCCAATACTGATCGGGACTTGACTGGTACTGATTGGGACTTGGCTAGTGCTGATTGGGACTTGGCTAGTACTGATTGGGACTTGGCTAGTACTGATAGAGACTTGGCTAGTACTGATGGAGACTTGGCTAGTACTGATAGAGACATGGCTAGTACTGATCGGGACTTGGCTAGCACTGATTGGGACTTGGCTAGTACTGATCGGGAGTTGGCTAGTACTGTTAGTGACTTGGCTAGTACTGACTGGGACTTGGCTAGTACTGATTGGGACTTGGCTATTACTGATAGGGACTTGGCTAGTACTGAGCAGGACTTGGCTAGTACTGATAGAGACGTGGCTATTACTGATCAGGACTTGGCTAGTATTGATAGGGACTTGGCTAATACTGATCGGGACTTGGCTAGTACTGATTGGGACTTGGCTAGTACTGATCGGGACTTGGCTAGTATTGATAGGGACTTGGCTAATACTGATCGGGACTTGGCTAGTACTGATTGGGACTTGGCTAGTACTGATCGGGACTTGGCTAGTACTGATAGAGACTTGGCTAGTACTGATTGGGACTTTGCTAGTACTGATTTAGACTTGGCTAGTACTGATCTGGACTTGGCCAATACTGATCGGGACTTGACTGGTACTGATTGGGACTTGGCTAGTGCTGATTGGGACTTGGCTAGTACTGATTGGGACTTGGCTAGTACTGATAGAGACTTGGCTAGTACTGATGGAGACTTGGCTAGTACTGATTGGGACTTGGCTAGTACTGATAGAGACTTGGCTAGTACTGATAGAGACATGGCTCGTACTGATCGGGACTTGGCTAGCACTGATTGGGACTTGGCTAGTACTGATCGGGAGTTGGCTAGTACTGTTAGTGACTTGGCTAGTACTGATTGGGACTTGGCTAGTACTGATTGGGACTTGGCTATTACTGATAGGGAGTTGGCTAGTACTGAGCAGGACTTGGCTAGTACTGATAGAGACGTGGCTAGTACTGATCAGGACTTGGCTAGTATTGATAGGGACTTGGCTAATACTGATCGGGACTTGGCTAGTACTGATTGGGACTTGGCTAGTACTGATCGGGACTTGGCTAGTACTGATCGGGAGTTGTCTAGTACTGATCGGGAGTTGTCTAGTACTGATCGGGACTTGGCTAGTACTGATAGAGACTTGGCTAGTACTGATTGGGACTTGGCTAGTACTGATTGGGACTTGGCTAGTACTGATCGGGACTTGGCTAGTACTGATCGGGAGTTGTCTAGTACTGATCGGGACTTGGCTAGTACTGATAGAGACTTGGCTAGTACTGATTGGGACTTGGCTAGTACTAATCGGGGCTTGGCTAGTACTGATCACGGCTTGGCTAGTACTGGTTTGGGCTTGGCTAGTTCTGATAGAGACTTGGCTAGTACTGATCGGGACTTGGCTAGTAGTGATAGATACTTGGCTAGTACTGATCGGGACTTGGCTAGTTCTGATCAGGGCTTGGCTAGTACTGATTTGGGCTTGGCTAGTACTGATAGAGACTTGGCTAGTACTGATCGGGACTTGGCTGGTAGTGATAGATACTTGGCTAGTACTGATCGGGGCTTGGCTAGTACTGATCAGGGCTTGGCTAGTACTGATTCGGGCTTGGCTAGTACTGATAGAGACTTGGCTAGTACTGATCGATACTTGGCTAGTACTGATAGAGACTTGGCTAGTACTAATCTGGACTTGGCTTATACTGATCTGGACTTGGCTAGTACTGATTGGGACTTGGCTAGTACTGATTGGGACTTGGCTAGTACTGATTTCGACTTGGCTAGTACTGTTCTGGACTTGGCCAATACTGATCGGGACTTGACTGGTACTGATTGGGACTTTGCTAGTACTGATTGGGACTTGGCTAGTACTGATCTGGTCTTGGCCAATACTGGTTGGGGCTTGACTGGTACTGATTGGGACTTGGCTAGTGCTGATTGGGACTTGGCTAGTACTGATTGGGACATGGCTAGTACTGATAGAGACTTGGCTAGTACTGATGGAGACTTGGCTAGTACTGATAGAGACATGGCTAGTACTGATCGGGACTTGGCTAGCACTGATTGGGACTTGGCTAGTACTGATCGGGAGTTGGCTAGTACTGTTAGTGACTTGGCTAGTACTGATTGGGACTTGGCTAGTACTGATTGGGACTTGGCTATTACTGATAGGGACTTGGCTAGTACTGAGCAGGACTTGGCTAGTACTGATAGAGACGTGGCTCGTACTGATCAGGACTTGGCTAGTATTGATAGGGACTTGGCTAATACTGATCGGGACTTGGCTAGTACTGATCGGGACTTGGCTAGTACTGATCGGGAGTTGTCTAGTACTGATCGGGAGTTGTCTAGTACTGATCGGGACTTGGCTAGTACTGATAGAGACTTGGCTTGTACTGATTGGGACTTTGCTAGTACTGATTGGGACTTGGCTAGTACTGATCTGGACTTGGCCAATACTGATCGGGACTTGACTGGTACTGATTGGGACTTGGCTAGTGCTGATTGGGACTTGGCTAGTACTGATTGGGACTTGGCTAGTACTGATAGAGACTTGGCTAGTACTGATGGAGACTTGGCTAGTACTGATTGGGACTTGGCTAGTACTGATAGAGACTTGGCTAGTACTGATAGAGACATGGCTCGTACTGATCGGGACTTGGCTAGCACTGATTGGGACTTGGCTAGTACTGATCGGGAGTTGGCTAGTACTGTTAGTGACTTGGCTAGTACTGATTGGGACTTGGCTAGTACTGATTGGGACTTGGCTATTACTGATAGGGAGTTGGCTAGTACTGAGCAGGACTTGGCTAGTACTGATAGAGACGTGGCTAGTACTGATCAGGACTTGGCTAGTATTGATAGGGACTTGGCTAATACTGATCGGGACTTGGCTAGTACTGATTGGGACTTGGCTAGTACTGATCGGGACTTGGCTAGTACTGATCGGGAGTTGTCTAGTACTGATCGGGAGTTGTCTAGTACTGATCGGGACTTGGCTAGTACTGATAGAGACTTGGCTAGTACTGATTGGGACTTGGCTAGTACTGATTGGGACTTGGCTAGTACTGATAGAGACTTGGCTAGTACTGATTGGGACTTGGCTAGTACTGATTGGGACTTGGCTAGTACTGATCGGGACTTGGCTAGTACTGATTGGGATTGGCTAGTGCTGATAGGGACTTGGCTAGTACTGATCGGGACTTGGCTAGTACTAATCGGGGCTTGGCTAGTACTGATCACGGCTTGGCTAGTACTGGTTTGGGCTTGGCTAGTACTGATAGAGACTTGGCTAGTACTGATCGGGACTTGGCTAGTAGTGATAGATACTTGGCTAGTACTGATCGGGACTTGGCTAGTTCTGATCAGGGCTTGGCTAGTACTGGTTTGGGCTTGGCTAGTACTGATAGAGACTTGGCTAGTACTGATCGGGACTTGGCTAGTAGTGATAGATACTTGGCTAGTACTGATCGGGGCTTGGCTAGTACTGATCAGGGCTTGGCTAGTACTGATTCGGGCTTGGCTAGTACTGATAGAGACTTGGCTAGTACTGATCGGTACTTGGCTAGTACTGATAGAGACTTGGCTAGTACTGATCTGGACTTGGCTTATACTGACCTGGACTTGGCTAGTACTGATTGGGACTTGGCTAGTACTGATTGGGACTTGGCTAGTACTGATTTCGACTTGGCTAGTACTGGTCTGGACTTGGCCAATACTGATCGGGACTTGGCTGGTACTGATTGGGACTTTGCTAGTACTGATTGGGACTTGGCTAGTACTGATCTGGACTTGGCCAATACTGATCGGGACTTGACTGGTACTGATTGGGACTTGGCTAGTGCTGATTGGGACTTGGCTAGTACTGATTGGGACTTGGCTAGTACTGATAGAGACTTGGCTAGTACTGATGGAGACTTGGCTAGTACTGATAGAGACATGGCTAGTACTGATCGGGACTTGGCTAGCACTGATTGGGACTTGGCTAGTACTGATCGGGAGTTGGCTAGTACTGTTAGTGACTTGGCTAGTACTGATTGGGACTTGGCTAGTACTGATTGGGACTTGGCTATTACTGATAGGGACTTGGCTAGTACTGAGCAGGACTTGGCTAGTACTGATAGAGACGTGGCTAGTACTGATCAGGACTTGGCTAGTATTGATAGGGACTTGGCTAATACTGATCGGGACTTGGCTAGTACTGATTGGGACTTGGCTAGTACTGATCGGGACTTGGCTAGTATTGATAGGGACTTGGCTAATACTGATTTAGACTTGGCTAGTACTGATCTGGACTTGGCCAATACTGATCGGGACTTGACTGGTACTGATTGGGACTTGGCTAGTGCTGATTGGGACTTGGCTAGTACTGATTGGGACTTGGCTAGTACTGATGGAGACTTGGCTAGTACTGATTGGGACTTGGCTAGTACTGATAGAGACTTGGCTAGTACTGATAGAGACATGGCTCGTACTGATCGGGACTTGGCTAGCACTGATTGGGACTTGGCTAGTACTGATCGGGAGTTGGCTAGTACTGTTAGTGACTTGGCTAGTACTGATTGGGACTTGGCTAGTACTGATTGGGACTTGGCTATTACTGATAGGGAGTTGGCTAGTACTGAGCAGGACTTGGCTATTACTGATAGAGACGTGGCTAGTACTGATCAGGACTTGGCTAGTATTGATAGGGACTTGGCTAATACTGATCGGGACTTGGCTAGTACTGATTGGGACTTGGCTAGTACTGATCGGGAGTTGTCTAGTACTGATCGGGAGTTGTCTAGTACTGATCGGGACTTGGCTAGTACTGATAGAGACTTGGCTAGTACTGATTGGGACTTGGCTAGTACTGATTGGGACTTGGCTAGTACTGATCGGGACTTGGCTAGTACTGATCGGGAGTTGTCTAGTACTGATCGGGACTTGGCTAGTACTGATAGAGACTTGGCTAGTACTGATTGGGACTTGGCTAGTACTGATTGGGACTTGGCTAGTACTGATCGGGACTTGGCTAGTACTGATTGGGACTTGGCTAGTACTGATAGAGACTTGGCAAAACTGATCAGGACTTGGCTAGTACTGATTGGGACTTGGCTAGTACTGATAGGGACTTGGCTAGTACTGATCAGGACTTGGCTAGTACTGATTGGGGCTTGGCTAGTACTGATCGGGAGTTGTCTAGTACTGATCGGGATTTGTCTAGTACTGATCGGGACTTGGCTAGTACTGATCGTGAGTTGTCTAGTACTGATCGGGACTTGGCTATTACTGATCGGGTCTTGGCTAGTACTGATCGGGACTTGGCTATTACTGATCGGGTCTTGGCTAGTACTGATCGGGAGTTGTCTAGTACTGATCGGGACTTGGCTAGTACTGAACCTGGCTCCTTGGCTGACATCCTGCCTCATTCATCCTGAATTTGGGCAGACAATGGATGGTATACTGGGGGCTTGCGTGTTGTCTATTGGACCATGTTGTTTATTACATGCTGCACACACTCACAGATATTATGTTCTCAACTCTTTAGCTTTGCTGTGAACCCATGGGCTTCTGACTTGGAGTCAAGTGTGCTACCAGCTGAGCCAAGCTGATCGTTGCTCGACCTATAGCAGAGGCCGCACCAAGGAGGGTGTTGGACCCTTGCTCCCGCTCCTCCGTGCCACTGCCCGTTAGTGCCACCTCCCCATGCCTCGTAATCCGGCCCTATGGCCATATCCCTTGATGCCCTTACCAGTCAGAAATTTCTTCACACAGAGTGTGGTGTATCTATGGAATTCTCTACCCCAGAGGACTGTGGAGGCTCAGTCATTGGGTATATTCAAAACAGAAGTCGATAGATTTCTGACTAGTAAAGGCATCAAGGGATATGGCGACAGGGCCGGTGAATGGAGTTGAGGCAGAAGATCAGCCATGATCTCATTGAATGGTGGAGCAGGCTCGAAGGGCTCAATGGCCGACTCCTGCTCTTATTTCTTATGTTCTTATGTTGCCGGATTACGAGGCATGGGGAGGTGGCACTAACGGCCAGTGGCACGGAGGAGTGGGACCAAGGGTCCAACACCATCGCCCCCTCACCCTCGCTCTCCTCCCTCGCTCTCCTCACCCTCGCTCTCCTCCCTCGCTCTCCTGCCTCGCTCTCCTCACCCTCGCTCTCCTCCCTCGCTCTCCTCCCTCGCTCTCCTCCCTCGCTCTCCACCCTCGCTCTCCTCCCCCTCGTGCTCTCCAACCTCGCTCTCCTCACCCTCGCTCTCCTCCCCCTCGTGCTCTCCAACCTCGCTCTCCTCACCCTCGCTCTCCTCCCTCGCTCTCCTCCCTCGCTCTCCTCCCTCGCTCTCCTCCCTCGCTCTCCTCACCCTCGCTCTCCTCCCTCGCTCTCCTCCCTCGCGCTCCTCCCTCGCTCTCCTCACCCTCGCTCTCCTCACCCTCGCTCTCCTCACCCTCGCTCTCCTCACCCTCACTCTCTCCACCCTCGCTCTCCTCACCCTCGCTCTCCTCACCCTCGCTCTCCTCCCTCGCTCTCCTCCCTCGCTCTCCTCCCTCGCTCTCCTCACCCTCGCTCTCTCCAGCCTCGCTCTCCTCACCCTCGATCTCCTCACCCTTGCTCTCTCCACCCTCGCTCTCCTCACCCTTGCTCTCCTCACCCTCGCTCTCCTCACACTCGCTCTCCTCACCCTCGCTCTCCTCACCCTCGCTCTCCTCACCCTCGCTCTCCTCACCCTCGCTTTCCTCACCCTCGCTCTCCTCACCCTCGCTCTCCTCACCCTCGCTCTCCTCACCCTCGCTCTCCTCCCTCGCTCTCCTCCCTCGCTCTCCTCCCTCGCTCTCCTCCCCCTCGTGCTCTCCAACCTCGCTCTCCTCACCCTCGCTCTCCTTACCCTCGCTCTCCTCCCCTCGCTCTCCTCCCCTCGCTCTCCTCACCATCGCTCTCCTCACCTCGCTCTCCTCACCCTCGCTCTCCTCCCTCGCTCTCCTCCCTCCTCTCCTCACCCTCGCTCTCCTCACCCTCGCTCTCTCCACCCTCGCTCTCCTCCCTCGCTCTCCTCCCTCGCTCTCCTCACCCTCGCTCTCCTCACCCTCGCTCTCTCCACCCTCGCTCTCCTCCCTCGCTCTCCTCCCTCGCTCTCCTCACCCTCGCTCTCCTCACCCTCGCTCTCCTCACCCTCGCTCTCCTCACCCTCGCTCTCTCCACCCTCGCTCTCCTCACCCTCGCTCTCTCCACCCTCGCTCTCTCCACCCTCGCTCTCCTCACCCTCGCTCTCCTCACCCTCGATCGCCACCCTCGCTCTCCTCACCCTCGCTCTCTCCACCCTCGCTCTCCTCACCCTCGCTCTCCTCACCCTCGCTCTCTCCACCCTCGCTCTCCTCACCCTCGCTCTCCTCACCCTCGCTCTCCTCACCCTCGCTCTCCTCACCCTCGCTCTCTCCACCCTCGCTCTCCTCACCCTCGCTCTCCTCACCCTCGCTCTCTCCACCCTCGCTCTCCTCACCCTCGCTCTCCTCACCCTCGCTCTCTCCACCCTCGCTCTCCTCACCCTCGCTCTCCTCACCCTCGCTCTCTCCACCCTCGCTCTCCTCACCCTCGCTCTCTCCACCCTCGCTCTCCTCACACTCGCTCTCCTCACCCTCGCTCTCTCCACCCTCGCTCTCTCCACCCTCGCTCTCCTCACCCTCGCTCTCTCCACCCTCGCTCTCTCCACACTCGCTCTCCTCACCCTCGCTCTCTCCACCCTCGCTCTCTCCACCCTCGCTCTCCTCACCCTCGCTCTCCTCACCCTCGCTCTCCTCACTCTCGCTCTCCTCACACTCGCTCTCCTCACCCTCGCTCTCCTCACCCTCGCTCTCCTCACTCTCGCTCTCTCCACCCTCGCTCTCTCCACCCTCGCTCTCCTCACCCTCGCTCTCTCCACCCTCGCTCTCCTCACCCTCACTCTCTCCACCCTCGCTCTCTCCACCCTCGCTCTCCTCACCCTCGCTCTCCTCACCCTCGCTCTCCTCACCCTCGCTCTCTCCACCCTCGCTCTCCTCACCCTCGCTCTCTCCACCCTCGCTCTCCTCACCCTCGCTCTCTCCACCCTCGCTCTCCTCACCCCCGCCTTAAGATGGGCGACAAGGCTTTTGCAATTCCGAGTGACATTTTCTTCTCTTTCTCCGCCCCCCCCTCACCCACCGACACCCCCCCCCCCCCTCATTGCCCTGACGACCATTCACAATCTGCATTCCGCTGGGCAGCCTGTCTCTGAGCGTGCTCACAACCCCGCTGAGCTGCCGAGAGTCTACTTCAAGGTGAAAAGTATGCCTTGGGCCTTCGGGTTAGGCCCCGCGACCCCTTGACCCCCGCCGAAAGGTGAGGCAGCTCGGTGAGGTTGACGCGCCTGCCGATCGCTCGTCGGGCTTGCGCGACCGTTGGCGCCGTGTGAATGAGCAAATGTGTCGGCCCACCAATTTCAAAAGGCAAGCCCTCAAACCCTCAACTTAAATGGTAGCTGAGTATCGAGCCAAGGAAACCTTGTTGGATTGTTTGTTGGCAGGATGTGTGGCCGAAGCTGACCAGAGGCCCCTGGATGGCCTGAGGAGATGGTGGTGGGCCTTTCTCATTGGACCGCTGGAGAAATTGTTTGGCCAACTTGGCCAGCTCTTTCAAAGAGCCGGCACAGGCACGACGGGCCGAATGGCCTCCTCCTGTGTTGTCTGATCTATGAACTGAGCTATTTACCATGGCCTGTTCAGAGGGCGTTGAGAATCGACCACCTGGTGTGGACTGAAGTATAGGTAGGCCAGACCGGCCAGGGGTGACAAGTTCCCTTCCCTAAAGGGCACCAGCATGTTCACAAGAAGCGAGCAGCTTTCAGGGTTACTTTTTCTGCTTCCGGTCTGCAATGAATCCTCACGGGCGGATTAGAGTCATGGAGTCATCGAGTTATACAGCACAGAAAGAGGCCCTTCGGCCAGCATTTACCTGCCATAGAGGGAGTGCAGCGAAGGTTCACCAGACTGATTCCTGGGATGGCAGCACTGTCGAATGAGGAGAGATTGGGTCGACTAGACCTGTATTCACTTGAGTTTAGAAGAATGAGAGGGGATCTCGTGGAAACGTATAAAATTCTGACAGGGCTAGACAGACTGGATGCAGGGAGGATGTTTCCCCTGGCTAGGTTGTTTCTAGAACGAGGGGTCACAGTCTCAGGATACGGGGTAGGACATTTAGGATTGAGATGAGGAGAAATTTCTTCACTCAGAGGGTGGTGAACCTGTGGAATCCTCTACCACAGAAGGCTGTGGAGGCCAAGTCACTGAATATATTTAAGAAGCAGATAGATAGATTTCTAGACACAAAAGGCATTGAGGGGTATGGGGAGAGAGCGGGAATATGGTATTGAGAGAGAGGATCACACACCCTGTGCTCGCTGACCTACATTGGCTCCCGGTCCAGCAACATCTCGATTTTAAAATTCTCATCCTTGTGTTCAAATTCCTCCATGGCCTCCTCACCCCCTTCCTATCTCTATCGTCCTCCAGCCCTACAACCCCCCGAGATATAGAGTCATAGAGTTATACAGCACAGAAAGAGGCCCTTCGGTCCATCGTGTCCGCGCCAGCCATCAAGCCCTGTCTATTCTAATCCCATTTTCCAGCACTTGGTCCGTAGCCTTGTATGCTATGGCGTTTCAAGTGCTCATCTAAATGCTTCTTGAATGTTGTGAGGGTTCCTGCCTCTACCACCCTTTCAGGCAGTGAGTTCCAGTTTCCAACTACCCTCTGGGTGAAAAAGTTTTTCCTCAAATCCCCTCTAAACCTCCTGCCCCTTACCTTGAAACTATGCCCCCTGGTTACTGACCCCTCTACTAAGGGGAAAAGTTCCTTTCTATCTACCCTATCTATGCCCCTCATAATTTTGTACACCTCAATCAGGTCCCCCCTCAGCCTTCTCTGCTCTAAGGAAAACAAGCCCAGCCTGTCCAGTCTCTCTTCATAGCTGAAGCGCTCCAGCCCAGGTAACATCCTGGTGAATCTCCTCTGCACCCTCTCCAATGCAATCACATCCTTCCTATAGTGTGGCGACCAGAACTGCACAGAGTATTCCAGCTGTGGTCTAACTAGCGTTTTGTACAGCTCCATCATAACCTCCCTGTTCTTATATTCTATGCCTCGGCTAATGAAGGCAAGTATCCCATATGCCTTTTTAACCATCTTATCTACCTGTCCTGCTGCCTTCCGGGATCTATGTATATGCACACCAAGGTCCCTCTGATCCTCTGTCCTTCCCAGGATCCTACCATTCATTGTGTATTCCCTTGCCTTGTTAGTCCTCCCAAAATGCATCACCTCACACTTTTCAGGGTTAAATTCCATTTGCCACTGTTCTGCCCATCTGACCAACCCGTCTATATCGTCCTGTAGCCTGAGGCTTCCCTCCTCGCTATTTACCACCCCACCAATTTTTGTGTCATCTGCAAACTTAATGATCATACCTCCTACATTCATATCTAAATCATTAATGTACACTACAAACAGCAAAGGACCCAGCACCGATCCCTGCGGTACACCACTGGACACAGGCTTCCAGTCACAAAAACAACCTTCGACCATCACCCTCTGCCTCCTGCCACTAAGCCAATTTTGGATCCAATGTGCCAAGTTGCCCTGGATCCCATGGGCTTTTACCTTCTTGACCAGTCTTCCATGCGGGACTTTGTCAAAAGCCTTACTGAAGTCCATGCAGACCACATCAACTGCACTACCCTCATCCACACACCTAGTCACCCCCTCGAAAAATTCAATCAAATTGGTCAGACATGATCACCCCCTGACAAAGCCATGCTGACTATCCCTGATTTATCCACGTTATATTCCATCTGCCATGTTCTCGCCCACTCACTGAGTCTGTCGAGATCCCCTTGAAGCCTCTTCACATCCTCTTCACAACTGACACTGCCACCTAGCTTTATATCAGCAGCAAATTTGGAAATGTTACATTTAGTCCCCTCATCCAAATGATTGATATAGATTGTGAATAGCTGGGGCCCAAGCACCGATCCTTGCTGTACCCCACTAGTCACAGCCTGCCATCCTGAAAAAGACCCGTTTATCCCTACCCTTTGTTTTCTGTCTGTTAACCAATTCTCAATCCATGCTAATATATTAACCCTAATTCCATGTGCCCTAATTTTGTTTACGAACCTCTTATGTGGGACCTTATCGAAGGCCTTCTGAAAATCCAAATACACCACATCTACCGGTTCCCCATTGTCTACTCCACTCGTTACATCCTCAAAGAACTCCAATAGGTTTGTTACATAGAAACATAGAAGATAGGAGCAGGAGTAGGCAATTCGTCCCCTCGAGCCTGCTCTGCCATTTAATGAGATCATGGCTGATCATCCAAACTCAGTACCCTGTCCCTGCTTTCTCCCCATATCCCTTGATCCCTTTAGCCTTAAGAAATATATCTAACTCCTTCTTGAATATATTTAATGAATTGGCCTCAACTGCCTTCTGTGGTAGAGAATTCCACAGGTTCACCACTCTCTGGGTGAAGAAATTCCTCCTCATCTCAGTCCTAAATGGCTTACCCCTTATCCTTAGACTGTGACCCCTGGTTCTGGACTCCCCACCATCGGGAACATCCTTCCTGCATCTAGTCTGTCTAGTCCTGTTAGAATTTTATAAGTTTCAATGAGATCCCCTCTCATTCTTCTAAACTCTAGCGAATACAAGCCCAATCGACCGAATCTCTCTTCATACATCATTCCTGCCATCCCAGGTATCAGCCTGGTGAATCTTCGCTGCACTCCCTCCATGGCAAGAACATCCTTCCTCAGATAAGGCGACCAAAACTGCACACAATACTCAAGGTGTGGTCTCATCAAGGCCTTGTTCAACTGCAGCAAGACATCCTTGCTCCTGAACTCGAATCCTCTCGCTATGAAGGCCAACATACCATTTGCCTTCTTAACCGCCTGCTGCACCTGGATGCTTAACTTCAGCGACTGGTGCACAAGGATACCCAGGTCTCTTTGCACTTCCCCTATTCCCAATCTATTGCCGTTCAGATAATAATCTGTCTTCCTGTTTTTGCCACCAAAGTGGATAATCTCGCATTTATCCACATTATACTGCATCTGCAATGCATCTGCCCAATCACCCAACCTGTCCAAATCATACTGGAGTTTCTTTGCATCCTCCTCACAGCACACACGCCCACCCAACTTTGTGTCGTCTGCAAACTTGGAGATATTACATCTAGTTCCCTCATCTAGATCATTCATATATATTGTGAATAGCTGGGGTCCTAGCACCGATCCCTGCGGTACCCCACTAGTCACTGCCTGCCACTCGGAAAAAGACCCGTTTATTCCAACTCTTTACTTCCTGTCTGCCAACCAGTTTTCTATCCAAGTCAGTACCTTAGCCCCAATCCCATGTGCTTTAACTTTGCACGCTAATCTCTTATGCGGGACCTTATCAAAAGCCTTCTGAAAGTCCAAATACACCACATCCACTGGTTCTCCCTTATCTATTCTACCAGATACATCCTCAAAAAATTCCAGTAGATTAGACAAGCATGATTTACCTTTTGTAAATCCATGTTTACTTTGTCCAATCCTGTCACTGTTTTCCAAGTGCTCTGCTATTACATCTTTTATAATGGACTCTAGCATTTTCCCCACTACCAACCTCTTAAACAGGATTTCCCTTTCATAAATCCATGTTGACTCTGCCAAATCTTACTATTAGTTTCTAAGTGCCCAGTTATTGCATCCTTTATAATAGATTCCAGCATTTTCCCAACTACTGATGTGAGCTAACAGGTCTGTAGTTCCCCGTTTTCTCTCTCCCTCCTTTCTTAAATAGCAGGGTTACATTTGCCATCCTCCAATCTGCAGGAACCATTCCAGAATCTATAGAATTTTGGAAGATGACAACCAATGCTTCCACTATCCCAATGGTCACCTCTTTCAAAACCCTAGGACGTCGGTCATCCGGTTCTTGGGATTTGTCGACTTTTAGTCCCATTAATTTTGCTAGTACTGTTTTTTTACTAATAATAATTTCTTTAAGTTCCTCATTCTCGCCACACCCTTGGTTTTCTCGTATTTCTGGGAGGTTTTTTGTGTCTTCCTCCGTGAAGACAGAAACAAAGTATTTATTTAATTTCTCAGCCATTTCCTCATTCCCCATTATAAATTCTCCCGTCTCTGACTGTAAAGGACCTACATTTACCTTGGCCAGTCTTTTCCTTTTCACATACCTATGGAAGCTTTTACAATCCGTTTTTATATTTTTCGCTAGTTTGTGCTCCATTTTCCCTTTCTTTATCAATTTCTTGGTCCCCCTTTGCTGATTTCTAAAAAGATCCCAATCTTCAGGCTGACCAATTTTTCTGGCAACTTTATAAGCTTTCTCCTTTGACTTAATATTAGCTTTAATTTCTTTTGTTAGCCATGGTTGGATCACTTTTCCTTTTGGGTTTTTATGCCCTAGAGGAATATATGTCTGTTGCGAATTATGCATTATTTCCTTGAATGTTAGCCATTGTATGTCCACCTTCATACCTTTTAGTGTAGTCTCCCAATCTACCATGGCCAACTTGTTTCTCATACCCTTGTAGTTTCCTCTGTTTAGATTGAAAACCTTAGTTTCAGATTGGACTACATCACTCTCAAACTTAATGTAAAATTCAATCATATTATGGTCACTTGTCACTTGTCCCTAAAGGCCCCTTTACCACAAGATTAGCCCTTTCTCATTACACAGTACTAGATCCAGAATAGCCGGTTCCCTGGTTGCTTCCTCCACATATTGATCCAGGAAACCATCTTGCATGCATTCCAAGAATTCGTCCTCCACACCATTAGTGGTAATTTGATTTGCCCAGTCAATATGTAGATTAAAGTCCCCCATGATTACCGTATTGCCCTTGTTACATGCACTTCCAATCTCTTGATTGATACTTGTGCCCTCCATTACCACTACTCCTGAGAGGCGCATGAATAGCCCCAACAAAAATGTCCCGTCATCTCTTATTCACCCCCTTGTGTGCTGGATGAATGGTGCGGTTCCTGGTATTATGAAGCATGACTACGTCAACAACCCGTATTTATACAGCACCTTTATCGCAGTTGAACATCCAAAGGCGCTTCACAGGAGCGTAATCAAACAAAATTTTACACCGAGCCACATAAGATATTGGGACAGGTGACCAAAAGCTTGGTCAAAGAGGTAGGTTTTAAGCAGCATCTTAAAGGAGGAGGGAGAGGCGGAGAGGTTCAGGGCGAAAGTAAGAAAGACTTGCATTTATATAGCGCCTTTCACGACCTCAGGACACATAACAGCCAATGAAGTGTAGTCACTGTTGTAGGAAACGCGGCAGCCAATTTGCGCACAGCAAGCTCCCACAAACAGCAATAACAATAGCTGAAGGAGTAAAGATGGGTAAATCTATCAGTGGGAGATCCATTGCGTCCAATTTACTTTTAGGAACACATTGTTGAGGCTGCCGCGAAACACGAATTAAAGCTGAATCCATGTGTGGAAAAAGAGAGACTTTAATGCAACTGCATGGTACAAAATGGCTGAACAGACTGCTCCCAGAATTCTCTGGAAAAATCCTGAGGCCCCGCCCACTCCTGCCTTAAAGGTAAGGTGCCTTAAAGGGAAGGTGCATCGATATATTGTCCACGGACGGAAAAGTGGGTAATGCCCGTTTAGGTGGCAATCCGCCACACAGCTCCCCCCAGAATCTGCTTAGGATGTGTGGACGAGACGGTGCGGCGGTCTGATGGGCCGGCCGGAGCGGCTCTTGTAGGACGCCGGTGGACGTGGAACGGCCTGGCGTGGAGCAGCTGGGTGAACCGGCTTGAGGGCAGGTCGGCCGCGTGGAGGTGGACGAGCTACAGGGACCTGCTCACCGGGCTCCGAGTGTGCTGGCTTGAGTCGGTCAACCGACACTTTTTCGGTCCTGTCGCCCACTTGCAGGGTGAAAAATTTGTCCCCAGCCTGTAGCACCTTGTAGGGCCCGTCGTACGGGGGTTGAAGGGGTCCGCAGTGGGCGTCGTGCCGGACGAAAACAAACCGTGCCTGGTGCAAGCTTAGTGGGACGTGTGAGGTGGATTCGCCGTGTTGGGCAATGGGCACCGGGGCGAACTGCAGCGCCGGTGAGGCGAAGTCGTGGCGTTGCTGGTCGGCTGACCAGGGTGTCGTGGCGGTGGGCAGGAACTCGCCGGGTACGCGCAGCGGCTGACCGTATATGAGCTCTGCTGCCGATGCGTGGAGGTCTTCTTTAACCGCGGTGCGCAGGCCGAGGAGGACCCACGGAAGTCGGTCGGTCCAGGCGCCGTCCTGGAGGCTGGCTCGAAGAGATGCCTTCAAGGATCTGTGGAACCGCTCACACAGTCCGTTGGCTTGGGGGTGGTACGCTGTGGTGCGGTGAATGGTCACCCCGAGATTGCGTGCGACGGCGGTCCAGAGTTCAGAGGTAAATTGCGGACCTCTGTCCGACGTCATGTCGGAGGCGGCACCGAACCGTGCGACCCAGGTGCTGACGAAGGCTCTGGCAATGTCGGCGGTGGTGGTAGAGGTCAGTGGAATTGCCTCAGGCCAGCGTGTGGTGCGGTCAATGATGGTCAGCAAGTGCGCGTGGCCTTGCGACGGCGGCAGGGGCCCGACGATGTCCACGTGGATGTGGTCGAATCTCCGTGAGGGGACGGTAAACTCCTCGAGGGGTGCTTTCGTGTGTTGCTGTACCTTGGCCCATTGGCAGGCTAGGCAGGAGTTGGCCCAAGTACGCACATCCTTGCGAAGGCCGCGCCAGACGAAGCGGTTGGCTACCAATTTGATGGATGCGCGGGCACCGGGGTGGGAGAGGTTGTGGAGAATGTCGAATACTCGGCGGCGCCAGGACACTGGGATGACGGGCCGAGGTTGACATAGGGATATGTCGCACTTGACCGTGACTGCGGTCGGGCCACAGGCGACATCGGCCAGGCGTAGCCCTGGTAGGTTGGTGGGTGCGGAGAGCAGATCAGGGCCGGTGATCTGGTCTGCTGCGAGTTGAGCGTAGTCGACTGCTAGGTGTGCGGCGTGGATAACGGGGCGGGAGAGGCAGTCGGCTACCACATTGTCTCGGCCGGAGACGTGTTGGATGTCCGTGGTGAACTCGGCCACTGCCGCGAGCTGGCACTGCTGCCTGGCGGACCAGGGGTCGGTTGTCTTTGGCATTGCGAATGTCAGAGGCTTGTGGTCGACAAACGCAGTGAAGGGGTGGCCCTCAAGCAAAAACCGGAAATGGCGGACCGCCAGGAACAGCGCGAGGAGCTTGCGGTCGAAGGTGCTGTACTTGACCTCCGGGGGGCGTAGTTGGCGGCTGAAGAAGGCAAGTGGTTGTCAGGCGCCGTCGACCCACTGCTCATACACGGCGCCGACCGCGTGGTCGGAGGCGTCCATGGTGAGCGCTACCCTGGCATTGGGCCGTGGGTGTGCGAGCAGGGTGACGTTGGCGAGCGCGGTCTTGGTGGATTTGAAGGCGGCTGACGCGTCTGCCGTCCATTCGACCGCCATCTTGCCGCTCCTGCCCCGGAGGGCTTCATACAGGGGCCTCATGAGGGACGCCGCTTTGGGGATGAAGCGGTTATAGAAATTCACCATCCCGAGGAACTCCTGGAGGACTTTGATGGTGGTGGGGCGGGGAAATTGTTGGACGGCCTGCACCTTGGTGGGCAGGGGAATGGCCCCAGCATGGGTGATGTGGTGGCTGAGGAAGTCGATCTTGTCCAGGCCAAACTGGCATTTGGCTGGGCTGAGGATGAGCCCGTGGTCGCTGAGGCGACCGAACAGGGTGCGAAGGTATTTGAGGTGTTCCTGCTTGGAGGAACTGGCTACCAGGATGTCGTCCAGGTAGACGAACAGGAACTTCAGGTCCCGAAGGACCGAGTCCATGAGCCGTTGGAATGCCTGGGCCGCGTTTTTGAGGCCGAAGGGCATCTGCAGGAACTCGAACAGGCCGAAGGGGGTGATTACGGCCGTCTTGGGGACGTCCGCGGAGTGGACGGGGACTTGGTGGTAGCCGCGCACCAGGTCGACCTTGGAAAAGACTGAGCGGCCAGCCAGTCTAGCCGAGAAGTCCTGAATGTGCGGCACGGGGTACCGATCAGGGGTGGTGGCGTCGTTGAGGCGGCGGTAATCCCCGCAGGGACGCCAACCCCCGCCTAGTTTGGGGGCGATGTGGAGTGGGGAGGCCCAGGGGCTGTTGGAGCGGCGGATGATGCCGAGCTGTTCCATGGTGGCAAACTCGGTCCGCGCGATCTCCAGTTTGGTCGGGTCCAGCCTGCGGGCGTGGGCGTACACTGGGGGGCCTGTGGTGGGGATGAAGTGTTTCACCCCGTGTTTGGCGGCCCCCGCGGAGAAGGTTGGATTGGTAAGGGCCGGGAATTCGGCCAGGAGTGCCGAGTAGTCATCCGTGGCCCGGGCGTGGCATTGTGATGCCATGTCGGCGGGTTGACGGGGGGCCATGGCGCCCAGGATGGGGGACATGGTGTTCATGTCCACGAGGCGGTGACGAGGGATGTCTACCAGTAGACCGTGGGCGCACAGGAAATCTGCGCCAATGAGAGGGGAGAGCACCTTGGCAGTGATGAACTCCCATTGGTAGCGGTGACCAGCAAGGTCGAGGGTGACTGTCCGGGTGCCATAGGTCCGGATTTCTGAGCCGTTAGCAGCAGCCAGCGCCGGTCCTCGTTCGCCCTTTTGGATGTCGAGGGAGGAGGCCGGGATGATGCTGTGCTGAGCCCCAGTGTCGCACAGGAACCGGCGGCCGGTTTTGTCATCCGTGACGAACAGCAGGGCGCCCGCGTGGCCCACGGCCATTGCGGGGGCTGGTACGGGGGCGGACTTGAAAGAGCAGGGAGGTGTGCACCGTTGTGCCCTGGCGCTGAACTGTGCGTGGTAGTAACAGTGGCCCGGGTTAGTGGGGCATGAAGGCCCCGTGGGCCTGGTGGCAGGCCCTTGTGGCCACGTGCTGGCCGGTGAGGGGCGCGCCCAGGCATTGGCTGCCAGGTCCGGAGTGACGTCGCGGCTGGAGTGAGCGGACAGCAGCTTGTCGGCCTCATCGGCCAGGGCTTCCAGGTTCGTGAGGCCGGACGCCACGATCGCTGGGCGGATGCTGAGAGGGAGCTGGCGGATGAACAGCGTGCGGAAGAGGGATCCGGGTGGGCTCTCGTTGGTGAGGGAGAGCATGTGGGAGAGGAAGTCTGACGGTGAGGCATCACCGAGGCCTGGAAGGTCGAGGAGGTGGCAGTTTCGCTGATATGCCGAGGCCGTAAATTTTTTAAGGAGCGCTGTCTTGAGATGTGCGTACTTGCCTTCCTCTGGTGGGTTCTGCAGCGTTGTCCAAACCTTCGAAACTGTGGCGCTACCGAGTGATGTGACGAGATAGTCGTACTTCATCCCATCTGTGGTGATGCGTTGCAGCCGGAAGCGTGATTCAGCTTGGAGAAACCAGGCTTTGGGCTGGTTTTCCCAAAACTCCGGCAGTTTCACGGAAACTGCGTTCATGTCCGCCATTGCAGTGCTCGGAATACGTTCTGAGTGTCGGGCTCACCAATGTTGAGGCTGCCGCGAAACACGAATTAAAGCTGAATCCATGTGTGGAAAAAGAGAGACTTTAATGCAACTGCATGGTACAAAATGGCTGAACAGACTGCTCCCAGGATTCTCTGGAAAAATCCTGAGGCCCCGCCCACTCCTGCCTTAAAGGTAAGGTGCCTTAAAGGGAAGGTGCATCGATATATTGTCCACGGATGGAAAAGTGGGTAATGCCCATTTAGGTGGCGATCTGCCACAACATTGTCTTAGATGTCCTGTCCTGGAAGCATCCACAATCCTCCACTAGTATCCATGGTGATAGAGTTCATGGAAAGGGGGACTCAAATCCTTGGAATGGCTGGTGGTCACTGATGTAATGTCAGGAATGCAGCAGCCATTTTGAGCACAGCAAGCTCCCACAAACAGCAATGAGATAAATGACCAGAAAATCTGATTTAGTGATGTCGGTCGAGGGGTAAATATTGGTCCAGGACACCGGGGAGAACTCCCCTGCTTTTGTTCGAAACAGTACCAGGAGATCTTTTATGTCCTCCTGAGAGGGCAGATAGATTTAATGTCTCATCCGAAAGACGGCACCTCTGACAGTGCAGCACTCTCTAAGTACTGCACTGGGAGTGTCAGCCTAGATTTTTGTGTTCAAGTCTCTGGAGTGTGTGATTGAACCCAATACCTTCTCACTCAGAGGCTGCCACCTCGGGTGTGAATTCCAGAAAATAGGGCCTGGACAGCTGTCAGGATAAATGGGTCATTTTCCGGTTGGCAATCAGTAACTAGCGGGGTGCCACAGGGATCAGTGCTGGGGCCTCAACTATTTACAATCTATGTTAATGACTTGGATGAAGGGGCGGAGTGTACTGTAGCCAAATTTGCTGATGATACAAAGATAGGTGGGTTAGTAAGTTGTGAGGATATAGACAGGTTAAGTGAGTGGGCAAAATTTGGCAGATGGAGTATAATGTGGGAAAATGTGAGGTTATCCACTTTGGAAGGAAGAATGAAAAAGCAAATTATTATTAAATGGAGTGAGACTACAAAATGCTGCGGTACAGAGGGATCTGGGGGTCCTAGTATATGAAACACAAAAAGTTAGCATGCAGGTACAGCAAGTAATTAGGAAGGCTAATGGAATGTTGGCCTTTATTGCAAGGGGGATGGAGTATAAAAGTAGGGAAGTTTTGATGCAACTTTACAGGGCGCTGGTGAAACCACACCTGGAGCATTGCGTACAGTTTTGGTCTCCATATTTAAGGAAGGATATACTTGCATTGGAGGCAGTGCAGAGAAGGTTCACTAGGTTGATTCCTGGTATGAAGGGGTTGACGTATGAGGAAAGGTTGAGCAGGTTGGGCCGATTATCATTGGAGTTTAGAAGAATGAGAGGTGATCTTATTGAAACATATAAGATTCTGAGGGGGATTGACAGGGTGGATGCAGAGAGGATGTTTCCCCTCGTGGGAGTATCTAGAACTAGGGGGCATAGTTTCAGAATAAGGGGTTGCCCATTTAAGACGGAGATGAGGAGGAATTTCTTCTCTCAGAGGGTCGTGAATCTTTGGAATTCTCTTCCCCAGAGAGCTGTGGAGGCGGAGTGTCGAAGTTTCGACTCCCGAGTAAGACTCTTTAAACATCAAGTATCGTCAAAGACAGGCTTTATTATTTACTTGCAGCAAGGGGAGGGCATGTAGTCAAAGGCTACGCTGACCACTCCAAAGAACATAAGAAAATGCAACATTTTTATACACTGAAAAGAACAAGCTTTCTATATCACATGGCATGGTATTGAATCATAGTTGATTACAAAAGCACAGAGTTTGCAAAAAGAACAAGGAGTATATTTAAGGATAATTAAAAGGTTAGCAGAACAGGAATACCTTAAGATAAGACGAGCTAATCTCTTGTCGTGGAGGCTGCTTGATCTCCTTACTCCCACCAGGCCATCTGGAATCAAAGGCTGGTGTTTACTTGACTATGTCCTTGGCTATCTTAAGTTCATTAGGGAAGATTCTTTGTTCTGCACATCTAAGCTATCTGTTGGGGAAATTGCACAGTCTGCATACTGAAATTCCCTCATCATGTCGAAACTATAAACAACTGCTAATCTTTCTAGGCGAGTCATAGTGTAGGCCATTTTGAATCTTATATTCTGTGTCTAGGAAGCCATTTTGTGCCCAAGTAAGGAAATACACTTCCACAGGAGTCACTGAATATATTCAAGGCGGAGATTGACAGACGTTTGAACTACAAGGGAGTGAAGGGGTATGGGGGAGAGAGAGGGAAAGTGGTGTTGAGGCCAAGATCGGATCAGCCACGATCTTATTGAATGGCGGAGCAGGCTCGAGGGGCCGATTGGCCTACTCCTGGCTCCTGTTTCTTATGTTCTTATGTAGACAGCTGATAATCACGGCCACCAATGCTGGAGCGATTAAAACCGGGGATGCGCAAGAGGACAGTTGGCGGAAAGCAGAGTTCTCGGAGGGCTGTTGTGCAGGAGGAGGTTACGGAGATAGGGAGAGGGGTGAGGCCATGGAGAGATTTGAACCCGAGGAGGAAAATAAGGATGGAAAGACAACAAGGTTAGGTTTGGTCTCGGGAACACCTAGAATCACCTAACAGTGTATCAAAGACTGGGTTTGTGTCCTTGTTTAAGTCGTACGGGCCTGTTAAGCATGTTGGATTAACTGGTTTCTCATCATATCTGCGAGGCTGATCAGCAGCACGCTCCCGCTTAATTATTTTATATCCAGATTTTATAATAATATAATTATATTAACAAAACCACCTCAGGGATCCGTTGCCACGGTTTCAACTGCATCATAGTGAGCTGCGAAGACTGCCCTACCTAGCAACCAGAGCTCGTTTCCATGGCAACAGGTATACATCTGCATCTCAACCCCAACTCGGGGCACGTTTGCTCGAAGGTTCTCTCGCTCGCGCAGGTTGGCGCGCCTTTGCGCTAAAGAATGACTCTGTGTCCTTGGGTGCAGATGGGCTAGTCGGTCATGAAGGCTACGTCTTTGCGCCCGGGCCTAGTTTCGGAGTCTGGTCCCGATAGAGCGAAATCAAGGTCAATCTTTGCTCACGGCTGCGAATTAAAATGGGCTACGGTCGCTGGAGGGGAGAGAATCATTAAAAACATGATTTCCGTTTTTTATACCCAGGGACTGTGTCGAGCATCCAGAACCAACAGCTTTCAAGGTGGCAGGACAAGTAGAGAAGGCTGTTCAAAAAAAAAAGCACACGGGATTCCTGGGCTTTATAAATAGAGGCAAAAAAAGCAAGGAATTCATAGAAAACCTTTTTTTAAAATCACTGCTTAGGTCCCAGCTGTAGTATTGCATCCCATTCTGGGCACCGCACTTTAGGAAGGATGTCAAGGCCTTGGAGAGGGTGCGGAGGAGATTTACCAGAATGGTACCGGGGATGAGGGACTTCAGTTACGTGGAGAGACTGGAGAAGTTGGGGTTGTTCTCCTTAGAGCAAAGAAGGTTAAGGGGAGATTTGATAGAGGTGTTCAAAATCATGAAGGCTTTTGATAGAGTAAATAAGGAGAAACTGTTTCCACTGGCAGGAGGGTCGGGAACCAGAGGGCACGGATTTAAGATCATTGGCAGGGAGGAGGAGATGAGGAGAATTTTTTTTTTACGCAGCGAGTTGTTGTGATCTGGAATGCGCTGCCTGAAAGGGCGGTGGAAGCAGATTCAATAGCAACTTTCAAAAAGGGGGAATTGGAGAAAAACTTGAAGGGGATAAAATTTACAGGGCTATGGAGAAAGAGCAGAGAGGGGAGTGGGAATAATTGGAGAGCTCTTTCAAAGAGCCGGCACAGGCACGATGGGCCCAATGGCCTCCTTCGGTGCTGTGTCATTCTATGAACTTGTGTTAGTATAATGCCCCTTAAAGAACTGCTCAATAGTTTAAGGGTGGGAGGAGGCAGACCTGGGACACAAAGAGAAGCCCCCTGAATGGAAGTGGGGAGGAGGGATGTGGATGTTCGCTGATGACTGCACAGTGTTCAGTGCCATTCACAACTCCTCAGATAATGAAGCAGTCCATGCCCGCATGCAGCAAGACCTGGACAACATTCAGGCTTGGGCTGATAAGTGTCAGGTAACATTCGCGCCACACAAGTGCCAGGCAATGACTATCTCCAACAAGCGAGAGTCTAACCACGGCCCCTTGACATTCAACGGTATTACCATCGCCGAATCCCCCACCATCAACATCCTGAGGGTCGCCATTGACCAGAAACTTAACTGGACCAGCCACATAAATACTGTGGCAACAAGAGCAGGTCAGGGGCTAGGTATTCTGCGGCGAGTGTCTCACCTCCTGACTCCCCAAAGCCTTTCCACCATCTACAAGGCACAAGTCAGGAGTGTGATGGAATACTCTCCATTTGCCTGGATGAGTGCAGCTCCAACAACACTCAAGAAGCTCGACACCATCCAAGACAAAGCAGCCTGCTTGATTGGCACTCCCTCTACCACCTTAAACATTCACTCCCTCCACCACCGGCGTACCGTGGCTGCAGTGTGTACCATCTACAAGATGCACTGCAGCAACTCGCCAAGGCTTCTTCGGCAGCACCTCCCAAACCCGCGACCTCTTCCACCTAGAAGGACAAGGGCAGCAGGCGCATGGGAACACCACCACCTCCAAGTTCCCCTCCAAGTCACACACCATCCTGACTTAGAAGTATATCGGTCGTTCCTTCATCGTCTCTGGGTCAAAATCCTGGAACTCCTTCCCTAACGGCACTGTGGGAGTACCTTCACCACACGGACTGCAGCGGTTCAAGAAGGCGGCTCACCACCACCTTCTCAAGGGGCAATTAGGGAAGGGCAATAAATGCTGGCCTTGTCAGCGATGCTCACATCCCATTAACGAATAATAAAAGGGCTCGTGCCAGCCAATCTGAGGGGCTGGGCACAACTTTGCAATGCCCACTTCCAATGGCTGCCAGGCAGAGGCCCAGGAAAAAGATGTCACCCCAATCTCATTTGCATAGTATTTGAATATATATACCAGTTGCAAAACTCAGCTGCCCGTGTCCTAACTCGCACCAAGTCCCGTCACCCCTTTGCTCGCTGACCTACATTGGCTCCCGGTCCGTCAACGCCTCGATTTTAAAATTCTCGTCCTTGTTCTCAAATCCCTCCGTGGTCTCACCCCCTTCCCTATCTCTGTAACCTCCTTCAGCCCCACAACCCTCCGAGATATCCGCCCGCCTCCAAATCCGGCCTCTTGTCCATCCTTGGTTTTAACAGCTCCACCATTGGCGGCCGTGCCTTCAGCCGCCTGGGCCCCAAGCTCTGGAATTCCCTCCCTAAATCTCTCCGCGTTCTCTCTCCACCTTTAAGATGCCCCTTAAAACCGACCTCTCTGACCAATCTTTTTGGTCACCTGTCCTAATAGCTCCTCCCGTAGCTCGGAGTCAAATTATGTCTCATTTATGCTCCCGTCAAGCGCCTTGGGAACGTTTTACTACGTTAGAGGCGCTAGGTAAATGCAAGGTGTTGTTGAACGTGCTCTGCCGCCCCTCCTCTCAGGATAGCGGTAGGAAGTGCGGAGGGGGTGGCTATGTGGAGTAATGGGTCTCTTATCGTTTTCGCTCGCCTTTGTGACCTGGGTCAATACTTACCTCTCGGCCGTCACCACCGGAAAAAAATAAAACCCCACGGGTTTACCTGGTCGTTTAACTCATTGCCGTGCGCAAATCGGCTGCCGCACTTACAACAGTGACGACACTTCAAACGTAATTGATTGGCGGTAAAGTGCTTTTTGGGCGGTCCCGAGGTGGTGAAAGGCGGCGCAGAAAGGCACGATCCTTCTTTCTTTCATGAAATTAAGGGCACCCAGGGTTCGAAGCAAAGGGAAATGGGCCCCCCCCTCCCCCACCGTGTCTCTTGTGGGCTTACTTTCTCTAAATAAATCCAGTTGGTCGACTTGGAATCTGAGCCCAGCTGGAGTGCGATGTGTATGTGTGGTGATAGTACATGGAATTACATTGATCACATAGAATATACAGCACTGAAACAGGCCATTCGGCGTAACTAGTCCGTGCTGGTGTTCATACTCCACACGCGTCGCCTCCCACTCCATCTACTTCATCTCCACCTTTCAACATCTCTTTCTATCCCCTTGTCTCTCATGTACTCGTCTAGTTTCCTTTTGAAAGCATCTCTGCTATTCGCCTCAACCATTCCCTGTGGTCGCGAGTTCCACATTCTCACCACTCTCTGAGCAAAGACATTTCTCCTTATTTCCCGATTGCATTGATTAGTAACCATCTCGTATTCTTGGCCCCTGGTTTTGGATTCTCCCACAGGTGGCGACATTCTCTCCACGTCTACCCTGTCCAACCCATTCATATTGTTAAAGACCTCTGTCAGGTCTCCTCTACATCTTCTCTTTTCGAAAGAAAAAAAGCCCCAAACCTTTTCAATCTTTCCCGATCGCTCAGTTCTGGTGCCATCCTTGTCAATCTTTTGTTCCCTTTCTCCAGTGCTTCCACGCCCTTTTCATAGACTGGAGTTCTATGTCACTCCCAGCTTATCCCTGCTTTCCCTTCCTGCCGTGTCGCCTGATCTTTCTGTGGTCCTGGTTCTGTGGCTGCACGAACACGTCTGCCTTGTATACGGTGCACGCGGTCCCACCTAATCAGTATGCAAACTAACTTGTGGATTGTGCAAAGATCGTAATCTCACCCATCTGCCCTTACTTCCCCTTGATCAATAGAATCATAGCAATTCACAGCACAGAAAGAGGCCATTCGACCCGCTAGTCCGTGCCGGCCGACAAAGAGCTATCCACCCTAATCCCACTTTCCTGCAACCTTGTAGGTTACGGCACTTCAAGTGCATATCCAAATACCTTTTAAATGCGATGAGGGTTTAGAACATAAGAATATAAGAAATAGGAGCAGGAGTCGGCCATTCGGCCCTTCGAGCCTGCTCCGCCATTCAATGAGATCATGGCTGATCTTCTGCCTCAACTCCATTCACCAGCCCTATCGCCATATCCCTTGATGCCCTTACTAGTCAGAAATCTATCGACTTCTGTTTTGAATATTCCCAATGACTGAGCCTCCACAACCCTCTGGGGTAGAGAATTCCAAAGATTCACCACCCTCTGTGAGAAGAAATTTCTTCTCATCTCAGTCCTGAATGGCCGACCCTTTATCCTGAGGCTGTTGCCCCTGCTTCTAGACTCCCCAGCCAAGGGAAACATTCTCCCAGCATCTACCCTATCAAGCCCTGTAATAATTTTGTATGCTTCAATGAGATCCCCTCTCATTCTTCTGAATTCAATTGAATACAGGCCACAGTCCCGCCATCCCAGGAATCAATCTCGTGAACCTTCGTTGCACTCCCTCTATGGCAAGTATATCCTTCCTTAGGTAAGGAGACCAAAATTGTACACAGTACTCCAGGTGTGGTCTCACCAAGGCCCTATATAATTGGAGTAAGACTTCTTTATTCCTGTACTCAAATCCTCTTGTAATGAAGGCCAGCATACCATTTGCCTTCCTAATGGCTTGCTACACCTGCACATTCACTTTGAGTTTCTGCCTCTACCACCCTTTCAGGCAGTGAGTTCCAGACCCCACCACCCTCTGGGTGAAAAAAGTTCTCCTCAAATCCCCTCTAAACTTTCTACCAATCACTTTAAATCTATGCCACCTGGTTATTAACCTCTCTGCTAAGGGAAATACGTCCTTCCTATCCACTCTATCTAGGCCCCTCATAATTTTATACACCTCAGTTAAGTCTCCCCTCAGCCTCCTCTGTTCCAAAGAAAACCACCCCAGCCTATCCAATTTTTCCTCATAGCTAAAATTCCCCAGCCCAGGCAACATCCTCGTAAATCTCCTCTGTACCCCCTCTAGTGCAATCTCATCCTTCCTGTAATGTGGTGACCAGAAGTGCATGCAGTATTCTAGCTGCGGCCTAACTAGTGTTTTATACAGTTCAAGCATAACCTCCCTGCTCTTATATTCTGTGCCTCGGCCAATAAAGGCAAGTATCCCGTATGCCTTCTTAACCACCTTATCGACCTGTCCTGCTACCATCAGGGATCTGTGGACATGCACTCCAAGGTCCCTCTGATCCTCTGCACTTCTCAGTGTCCGACCAATTAATGTGTATTCCCTTGCCTTGTTAGCCCTCCCCAAATGCATTACCTCATACTTCTCCGGATTGAATTCCATTTGCCACTGTTCTGCCCACCTGACCAGTCCATTGATATCTTCCTGCAGTCTACAGCTTTCTTCCTCATTATCAACCACACAGCCAATTTTTGTATCATCTGCAAACTTCTTAATCATACTTTCTATATTCAAGTCCAAATCAGTGATATATACCACAAAAAGCAAAGGACCCAGTACTGAGCCCTGCAGAACCCCACTGGAAACAGCCTTCCAGTCACAAAAACACCCTTCGACCTTTACCCTTTGTTTCCTGCCTCCGAGCCAATTTTGGATCCAACTTGGCCTTGTGCTGTTATCCTGGGGGTCACCATGACCAGAAACTTAACTGGACCAGCCACATAAATACTGTGGCAACAAGAGCAGGTCAGAAGCTGGATATTCTGCAGCGAGTGTCTCACCTCCTGACTCCCCAAAGCCTTTCCACCATCTACAAGACACAAGTCAGGAGTGTGATGGAATACTCTACACTTGCCTGGATGAGTGCAGCTCCTGCAACACTCAAGAAGCTCGACACCATCCAGGACAAAGCAGCCCATTTGATTGGCACCCCATCCACCACCTTAAACATTCACTCCCTCTACCACCGGCGTACTGTGGCTGCAGTGTGCACTGCAGCAACTCGCCAAGGCTTCTTCGGCAGCACCTCCCAAACCCGCGACCTCTTCCACCTACAAGGACAAGGGCAGCAGGCGCATGGGAACACCACCACCTCCAAGTCTCACACCATCCTGACTTGGAAGTATATCGGCCAATCCTTCATTGTCACTGGGTCCAAATCCTGGAACTCCCTCCCTGACAGCACTGTGGGAGTACCTTCACCACACGGACTGCAGCGGTTCAAGAAGGCAGCTCACCACCACCTTCTCAAGGGCAGTTAGGGATGGGCCATAAATGCTGGCCTTGCCAGCGACGCCCACATCCCATAAACGAATAAAGAAAAAAAAAATGGCCAACCACCCAGACCATAGGATCAAATGGTCCTCTTATCAATACCTCACACAATAGGGTCAATTGCTCCTCCTATCTCACACAATATGATGAAACCGGCTTCAGTTTCCTCTCACATCATCCAAATCTCACGAACCCCATGACTGAATTCTGCTTGCTCTAAGCTGACACTTTAAAAAATGCAATTCTCCCATTCCCCTGCTTCCTTACACAGATTACCCGTGTAGCGTGCTCATATCTTGTCCTCACTATGACCTGCTTATATTGCAGATTCTTAGTTTTAATATGCGGAAGTGTCTTTAATATTGAGAACTGTCAAAATAAAGTTATTAGAACTTACCCTCGAGGGAATACGCTGTCTACATTGTCAAAGGACCAAAGTCACATATAGGTCAGTCTGGGTAAGGACTCCACTAAAGGACTTTGGGTTTTGACAATAATCCAAGCTTTTCATGGTCACTTTTACTGATACCAGCTTTTTACTTTCAGATTTAAATAAACTTAGTTCAAATTCTCAAACGGCTACGGTGGGATTGTGGACTCCCGCTCTCTGGATTACTGGTCCAGCAATATGACCAGGCAGTGAAGCAAGGCTATTGTAAGAGGAAGCAGCTCATTCCGAGTGTCAGCCAAGGCTCAGTGGGTAGCTTGTGATGACTTTCAGTCAAGATATTCAGTCCTGGGTTCAAAATCCCACTCCAGTGACTAAAACACGCAAATCTAGGCTGCCACTCCGCGAGAGAAGGTTCACGAGGTTGATTCTGGAGATGAAGGGTGACAGGAATCTTGTCATTTTTGTATGAAGTAATACTGGGCTGCCTGCTGGTGGTGCTGTCCAGAGAGAGTATAAATACTCGGGCATGGGCCCAGCTTGCTGAGGACATTCCTCAACAGGAACTAGTTAAGGACACAACTAGACCTCCATGTTGTAAAACAGTTGATTAAAGCTTTGTTTAACGCTTAGACCAAGTGCCTAGTAGTTTTCTTACCTCAAAGGGGTTATCTTATGAAGGCAAGATGGGCTTTAGAAGAATGAGAGGGGATCTTATTGAAACATATAAGATTCTGAAGGGGCTTGACAGGGTAGATGCAGAGAGGATGTTTCCCCTCGTGGGGGAATCTAGAACTAGGGGGCATAGTTTCAGAATAAGGGGTCGCCCACTGAGATGAGGAGGAATTTCTTCTCTCAGAGGGTCGTGAATCTTTGGAATTCTCTTCCCCAGAGAGCTGTGGAGGCGGAGTCATTAAATATATTTAAGGTGGAGATAGACAGATTTTTGAATGATAAGGGAGTCAAGGGTTATGGGGAGCGGGCAGGGAAGTGGAGTTGAGGCCAAGATCAGATCAGCCATGATCTTATTGAATGGCGGAGCAGGCTCGAGGGGCCAAATGGCCGACTGCTGCTCCTATTTCTTATGTTCTTATGAGACGTTAAACTGAAGCCCCATCTGCTCTCTCAGATGGATATGAAAGATCCCATGGTTACTATTTCGAAGAAGAGCAGGGGGAGTTTTCCCCGGTGTCCTGGGGCCAATATTTATCCCTCAATCAATATCCCTAAAACAGATGATCTGGTCATTATCACATTGCTGCTTGTGGGAGCTTGCTGTGCGCAAATTGGCTGCCGCGTTTCCTACATTACAACAGCGACTACACTTCAAAAAGTACTTCATTGGCTGTAAAGCGCTTTGGGACGTCCTGAGGTCATGAAAGGCGCTGGAGAAATGCAAATCTTTCTCTTTTTTAAATACCCAGTAATTACATCACATTAGCAGCAGCAAGTTATGGGAGATGCCTTAAAGGAAGGGGGGGATGGTATCGAGGTTGAATTGGTCGATGGAGAGAGATGCAGAAAGTGAGGTTCAGTCATTTAAATAACGGCCGCCAATGATAAAGCGGAGGGAGTAATGACAACAACAACAACTTGTATTTATATAGCGCCTTTAGCGTAGTAAAACGTCCCAAGGCGCTTCACAGGAGTATTATAAGACAAAGAATTTGACACCGAGCCACATAAGGAGAAATTAGGGCAGTTGACCAAAAGCTTGGTCAAAGAGGTAGGTTTTAAGGAGCGTCTTAAAGGAGGAAAGAGAGGTAGCGAGGCGGAGAGGTTTAGGGAAGGAATTCCAGAGCTTAGGGCCCAGGCAACAGAAGGCACGGCCACCAAAGGTTGAGCGATTTATAATCAGGGATGCTTAAGAGGGCAGAATTAGAGGAGTGCAGATATCTCAGGAGGGTTGTGGGGCTGGAGGAGATTACAGAGATAGGGAGGGACGAGGTCATGGAGGGATTTGAAAACAAGGATGAGAATTTTGAAATCGAGGCGTTGCTTAACCGGGAGCCAATGTAGGTCAGCGAGCACAGGGGTGATAGGTGAACGGGACTTGGTGCGAGTTAGGACACGGGCAGCCGAGTTTTGGATGACCTCAAGTTTACGTAGGGTGGAATGTGGGATGCCAGCCAGGAGTGCATTGGAATAGTCAAGTCTAGAGGTAACAAAGGCATGGATGAGGGTTTCAGCAGCGGATGAGCTGAGGCAAGGGCGGAGATGGGCGATGTTACGGAGGTGGAAATAGGCGGTCTTAGTTATGCTGCGGATATGTGGTCGGAAGATCATTTCAGGGTCAAATATGACACCAAGGTTGCGAAAAGTGTGGTTCAGCCTCAGACAGATGTTAGGGAGAGGGATGGAGTCAGTGGCTAGGGAACGGAGTTTGTGGCAGGGTTCGGTCTTCCCAATACTTAATTGGAGAGAATTTCTGCTCATCCAGAACTGGATGTCGGACAAGCAGTCTGACAATTTAGAGACCATGGAGGGGTTGAGAGAAGTGGTGGTGAGGTAGAGCTGGGTGTCATCAGCGTACTTGTGGAAACTGACGCTGTGTTTTCGGATGATGTCGCTGAGGGGCAGCATGTAGATGAGAAATAGGAGGGGGCCAAGGATAGATCCTTGGGGGACACCAGAGGTAATGATGCGGGAGAGGGAAGAGAAGCCATTGCAGGTGATTCTCTAGCTACGATTAGATAGATAAGAATGGAACCAGGCGAGTGCAGTCCCACCCAGCTGGACGACAGTGGAGGGGCGTTGGGGGAGGATGGAGTGGTCAACCTTGTCAAAGGCTGCAGACAAGTCAAGAAGGACGAGGAGGGAAAGATTACCTTTGTCACAGTCACGAAGGATGCCCTTTGTGACTTTGACGAGAGCCGTTTCGGTACTGTGGCAAGGGCGGAAACCTGATTGGAGGGATTCAAACATGGAATTGCGGGAAAGATGGGCACGGATTTGGGAGGCGACAACACTTTCAAGGACTTTGGAGAGGAAAGGGAGGTTGGAGATGGGGCAGTAGTTTGCAAGGACGGAGGGGGTCAAGGGTTGTTTTTTTGAAGAGAGGGGTGATGACGGAGTGGGAGTAAAGCAGAGTTGGAGAAATGGAGGGTGCAGGTTGGGACGGACAGCTGCAGAAACACACGCAGGTCCGGCAGAGTCGGAGAAACGGTCACCCGGAGGAGGGATGGCATGAGAGCTTCTTTTTGCAGCAACTTTATCAGAGCCAGCACAGCTCAGATGGGGATCCTGGAGATGTTGGGAGTTACTGGAGGACGCTGCGGACACGTGGTGGTGAGGGCAGATGTACGGAGGTGCTGGGGATAGGTGGGACAGTGGTGATGCTGGGGATAAGTTGTGTTAATGATGCAGTAAGTTGAAGCTAGATAAGTACATGAGGGAGAAAGGGAAAACAACAATAACGACACTTTGCATTTAACATAGTAAAAAGTCCCAAAACGCTTCACAGAAACGTTATCAAACAAAATTTGACACGAGCCACATAAGAAGTTAATAGGACAGATGATCAAAATGAAGCGTATAGGCTGCTTGTAAAATCTTTTGTAGATTAAGTAGCTGGAAATAAACTCATGTCCTGTCAACATTTTAAATATTGAAGGAGTTGTATTAATTGCTATGGTGGATCAACCTGGGGCCACGAAGAATTGTACTAAAAATAACTGACATATCTAAATAGTTTCAAGAAGAGATCTGTCTCCTTGTATCAAGCTGAAGAGAGCAGATTGGTGAGAGGCAAGAAACGGGAGCAGGGAACCTGGCAACTGTCCTCTTTAGAGAGGATTTGGAAATGGAACGACTTTATATTAGTACAGGTGACCTGGTCAAAGAGGAAGTTTTTAAGGCACATCTTAAAGGAGGAGAGAGAGGCATCGAGGTTTAGGGAGGGAATTCCAGAGTATGGAGCCTAGGCGGATGAAGGCACGGCCGGCAATGGGCTAGCGATAGAAAAAATCAGGGATTCACAAGAGCCCCGAATTGGAGGAGCACAGAGATCTCGGAGGGTTGTAGGGCTGGAGGAAGTATGGGGCCAAGGCCATGCAGGGATTTGAAAACAAGGATGAGAATTTTAAAATTGCGGGACCAGGAGCCAATGTCGGTCAGCGAGCACAGGGGGTGATGGGGTGAACGGGATTGGTGCGAGTTAGGACACGGGGCAGCAGAGTGTCGGATCAGCTGAAGTTTATGGAGGGTGGAAGATGGGAGGCCGGCCAGGAGAGCGTCGGAATAGTCGAGTCTAGAGGTAACAGAGGCACGGACTAGAAGGGAGATTCTGATAGGGTGAGATGAAGTAGAGTGGGAGGGGGCTCGTGTGGAGCACAAACACCGGCTTGGAGCAGTTGGTTTAATATGGTCTGTGTCTGTGCTCTAAATTCTATGTCATTCTATGTATATAATGGGAGATGTAAGGAGAATCTGGGGATAGGTGCAAGATGCTAGGGATTGATGCTGGGAGATGTCGGGAGATTCTGAGAGATATTGGCAGATGCCGGGAGATGCTGGGAGATGCCAGGAGATGCTGGGAGATGTCGGGAGATTCTGGGAGATATTGGCAGATGCCGGGAGATGCTGGGAGATGCCAGGAGATGCTGGGAGATGTCGGGAGATTCTGGGAGATATTGGCAGATGCCGGGAGATGCTGGGAGATGCCGGGAGATGCTGGGAGATGTCGGGAGATTCTGGGAGATATTGGCAGATGCCAGGAGATGCTGGGAGATGCCGGGAGATGCTGGGAGATGTCGGGAGATTCTGGGAGATATTGGCAGATGCCGGGAGATGCTGGGAGATGCCGGGAGATGCTGGGAGATGTCGGGAGATTCTGGGAGATATTGGCAGATGCCGGGAGATGCTGGGAGATGCCGGGAGATGCTGGGAGATGTCGGGAGATTCTGGGAGATATTGGCAGATGCCAGGAGATGCTGGGAGATGTCGGGAGATTCTGGGAGATATTGGCAGATGCCGGGAGATGCTGGGAGTTGTTGGGGAAAGATGGGGATATCGGGAATAGAAGATCATGGCGTATGAAGGCTTCTAGTCCGCTTGTAAAACCTTTTTGAAGATTAGACAGCTGAAAATAAACTCATGGCCTGTCAACATTTTAAATATTGAAGGAGTTGCATTAATTGCTCGGATGGATCAACCTGGGGCCACGAAGAATTGTACTAAAAATAACTGACATTTCTAAATAGTTTCAAGAAGAAATCTGTCTCCTTGTATCAAGCTGAAGAGAGCAGATTGGTGAGAGGCAAGAAACGGGAGCAGGGAACCTGGCAACTGTCCTCTTTAAAAGAGGATTCCGAAATGGAACTACTTTATCGAGAATGTACAGCACAGAAACAGGCCATTCGGCCCAACTGGTCCGTGCCGGTGTTTATGCTCCACACGAACCTCCTCCTTCCCCTCTTCATCTCACCCTATCAGCATCTCCTTCTATTCCTTTCTCCCTCATGTACTTATCGAGCTTTCCCTTACATACATCTACCGTGGCATCCCTTAAAAGCAGGGGATTCTGCAACCAGGCCCTTTTAATGGAGTTCGTAACCATGGGACTCCTTAAAGAGGAGGTCTTGGCAATGAAGATCCCTTTAAAGTGTGAGGGGCGGGGCGCTGGTGAGGCAATGGGGTGCCTTTAACGTCAGAGCTTCTGCCTGAGAAGTCCCGCTTTATCACACAGCCAGCAGCGCAGAACAATTCCTCGTTCTACCTTCTTGTTTTCCCCCTGTCAACTCTTTCTCTTTAAATAATGAATGCTAGGTGAGTGGGCAAATATTTGGCAGATGCAGTATAATGTGGGAAAGCGCGAGGTTATCCACTTTGGCAGGAAAAATAACAAAGCAAACTATTATTGAAATGGAGAGAGATTACAAAATGCGACAGTTCAGAGGGACCTGGGGGGTCCTTGTGCATGAAACACAAAAAGTTAGCATGCAGGTACAGCAAGTAACCAAAAAGGCAAATGGAATGTTGGCCTTTATTTCAAGAGGGTTGGAGTATAAAAGCAGGGAAGTCCTGCTGCAACTGTACAGGGTATTGGTGAGACCACACCAGAGTACTGCGTACAGTTTTGGTCTCCTTATTTAAGGAAGGATATACTTGCATTGGAGGCAGTTCAGAGACGATTCACTCGGTTAATTCCAGAGATGAGGGGGTTTGACTTATGAGGAAAGGTTGAGCAGGCTGGGCCTATACTCATTGGAATTTAGAAGAATGAGAGGTGATCTTATTGAAACATATAAGATACTGAGGGGGCACGACAAGGTAGATGCAGAGAGGATGTTTCCCCTCGTGGGGAAACCTAGAACTCGGGGGCATAGTTTCAGAATAAAGGGTCGCCCCTTTAGAACTGAGATGAGGAGGAATTTCTTCTCTCAGAGGGTCGTAAATCTGTGGAATTCTCTGCCCCAGAGAGCCGTGGAGGCTGGGTCATTAAACACATTTAAGGTGGAGATAGACAAATTTTTGCAAGATAAGGGAGTGAAGGGTTATGGGGAGCGTGCAGGGAAGTGGCTTTGAGCCCAGGATCAGCCATGATCTTATTGAATGGTGGAGCAGGCTCGAGGGGCCAAGTGGCCTGTTCCTGCTCCTATTTCTTATGTTCTTATGGTGGCATTTTCAAGGGAGCGGTCTCCGAGGATTTGCTGAGCTTAGAACTGAATCAATAGAGTCAGCACAGCTGATACGGTGCCGGAGGCCCCCTGGCTTAATGACTGCCTCTCTGCTCATAGTATCATCGAATCGTAGACTGACACAGCACAGAAGGAGGCCATTCGGCCCATCGTGCCTGTGCCGGCTCTTTGAAAGAGCGACCCAATTAGTCCCACTCTCCCCCCTGCTCGTTCTCCACAGCCCTGTCAATTTTTTCCCTTCAAGTATTTCTCCGATTCCCCTTTTGAAAGTTACTATTGAATCTGCTTCCACCGCCCTTTCAGGCAGCGCATTCCAGATCGCAACAACTCGCCGCGTAAAAAATTGTTTCCGCGGCTGCCTCTTTCCCAATCGCCTTAAATCTGTGTCCTCCGATTGCCGACCCATCTGCCACTAGTCATACCAAGCACAAAGGAAGATGGTTGTGGTGGTTGAAGGTCAATCATCACAGCCCCAGGACATCGCTGCAGGAGTTCCTCAGGGCAGTGTCCTAGGCCCAACCATCTTCAGCTGCTTCACCAATGACCTTCCCTCCAACATAAGGTCAGAAATGGGGATGTTCGCTGATGACTGCACAGTGTTCAGCGCCATTCGCAACTCCACAGATAATGAAGCAGTCCATGCCCGCATGCAGCAAGACCTGGATGACGTTCAGGCTTGGGCTGATAAAGTGGCAGGTAACATTCGCGCCACACAAGTGCCAGGCAATGACTATCTCCAACAAGCGAGAGTCTAACCACTGCCCCTTGACATTCAATGGCATTACCATCGCAGAATCCCCCACCATCAACATCCTGGGGGTCACCATTGACCAGAAACTTAACTGGACCAGCCACATAAATACTGTGGCGACAAGAGCAGGTCAGAGGCTGGATATTCTGTGCCAAGTGACTCACCTCCTGACTCCCCAAAGCCTTTCCACCATCTACAAGGCACAAGTCAGGAGTGTGATGGAATGCTCTCCACTCCCTCAAGGGCAATTAGGGATGGGCAATAAATGCTGGGATTGCCAGTGACACCCACATCCCATGAATGAATTAAAAAAAAGAAACCGTTATCTATTCTATCAAAACCCTTCATGATTTTGAACACCTCTATTTAAATATCCCCTTAAACTTCTCTGCTCCACAAGAAGATTTCCTTTTATGTTAGCCGCTAATCTATTGTCATACTCTCTTTTTGCCCCTCTGCTTCCCTTTCTTGGATCTCCTCTGTCCTTTCTGTACTCAGATTGGTTCTCTACTGTATTATGAACCTTACATTTGGCACAAGCCTGCTTTTTCTGTTTCATTTTAATCACTGTATCTTTAGTCATCCAGGGAGCTCTAGCTTTGGATGCCCTTCCTTTCCCCCTCGTGGAAATGTGTCTACTCTCTACCCAGATCATTTGCTCCTTGAAGGCCACCCATTGTTCATTTCTAGTTTTTCGCGACCAATTTTTGATTCCAGTCCACCTCGCTGAATTTAGCACTCCTCAAGTTATTAATTTTTATGCTTGATTGCGTCTTGTCCTTTTCCATAACTATTCTAAACCGAATGAGATTATGATCACTGTTCCCCAAATTCAGCCCCACTGAAACATGCTCCACTTGCCCCGCTTAATCCCCAGAACTAGATCCAGCACTACTTCCTTCTCTTGGAGCTGATGGTTCTCTAGCCCCCTCAGACTGCTGGAGATCGGTAACCTCTCCGTGGCCAGAGCCCCCTACCCCGATCAGCTCTCAATATTTAAGGGGTCAGAAACTGACCTTTCACCACAGGGACTGGATCTCTGAATGAAAGTATCCTCTCTATCAGGAGTGTGATGGAATACTCTCCACTTGCCTGGATGAGTGCAGCTCCAGCAACACTCAAGAAGCTCGACACCATCCAGGACAAAGCAGCCCGCTTGATTGGCACCCCATCCACCACCTTAAACATTCACTCCCTCCACCACCGGCGCACCGTGGCTGCAGTGTGTACCATCTACAAGATGCACTGCAGCAACTTGCCAAGGCTTCTTCGGCAGCTCCTCCCAAACCCACGACCTCTTCCACCTAAAAGGACAAGGGCAGCAGGCGCATGGGGACACCACCACCTCCATGTTCCCCTCCAAGTCATACATACCATCTTGACTTAGTCGCTGGGTCAAAATCCAGGAACTCCCTACCTAACAGTACTGTAGGAGTATCTTCACTACACGGACTGCAGCGGTTCAAGAAGATGGCTCACCACCATCTTTTCAAGGGCAACTAAGGATGGGCAAAAAAATGCTGGCCTTGCTGTTCTTGTCCTGTGAGTGTTTGATGGGACAGTGTAGAGGGACCTTTACTCTGTATCTAACCGTGCTGTACCTGCCCTGGGAGTGTTTGATGGGACAGTGTAGAGGGAGCTTATCTCTCTATCTAACCCGTGCTGTACCTGCCCTGGGAGTGTTTGATGGGACAGTGTAGAGGGAGCTTTACTCTGTATCTAACCCGTGCTGTACCTGCCCTGGGAGTGTTTGATGGGACAGTGTAGCGGGCATTTTACTCTGTATCTAACCTGTGCTGTACCTGCCCTGGGAGTGTGTGATGGGACAGTGTAGAGGGAGCTTTACTCTGTATCTAACCCGTGCTGTACCTGCCCTGGGAGTGTTTGATGGGACAGTGTAGAGGGAGCTTTACTCTATATCTAACCCGTGCTGTACCTGCCCTGCGAGTGTTTGATGGGACAGTGTAGAGGGAGCTTTACTCTGTATCTAACCCGTGCTGTACCTGCCCTGGGAGTGTTTGATGGGTCAGTGTAGAGGGAGCTTTACTCTATATCTAACCCGTGCTGTACCTGCCCTGGGAGTGTTTGATGGGACAGTGTAGAGGGAGCTTTACTCTGTATCTAACCCGTGCTGTACCTGCCCTGGGATTGTTCGATGGGACAGTGTAGAGGGAGCTTTACTCTGTATCTAACCTGTGCTGTACCTGCCCTTTCACTTTCTCTTTCTCTGTCTTTCTCTCTCGTGTTGTACTCTATTGCTCTTTATTACTGTGCCCTCTAAATGACGCTGTGTTACTTTCTGACTTCTGACTTTCTCATATTGTACACGTGCACACTCTCTCTCTCTGTATTTCTCTCATACCTGCCGTGTTGAGTCCCCTCTTGTTCTGCACCTTCTATTGATCTCCTTCTGGTGGTTTACCTTCTGTTTCTCTCTCACACCGCGCCCTCTCTCAGGTAGTGCCTGCTGTCTGTCTCTCTCTCTTGTGTTGTATCGTCTCTCACATCGTGCCTTCTGTTATTCTCTCACTATTTCGTCCCCTCTATCTTTTGCTCATTTATGTTGTGCCCTCTCTTCACCTATTGTGCCCACTTCCTATTCAGAGAATGGCTGATTTTTGACCCCGAAATGAGATTCCGACCACATATCTGCGTCATCACTAAGACCGCCTATTTCCACCTCCGTAACATTGCCCGTCTCCGCCCCTGCCTCAGCTCATCCGCTGCTGAAACCCTCATCCAGGCCTTTGTTACCTCTAGACTTGACTATTCCAATGCACTCCTGGCTGGCCTCCCACATTCTACCCTACGTAAACTGGAGGTCATCCAAAACTCGGCTGCCCGTGTCTTAACTCGCACCAAGTCCCGTCCACCCATCACCCCTGTGCTCGCTGACCTACATTGGCTCCCGGTTAAGCAACGTCTCGATTTTAAAATTCTCATCCTTGTTTTCAAATCCCTCCACGGCCCTCGCCCCCTCCCTATCTCTGTAATCTCCTCCAGCCCCACAACGCCCTGAGATCTCTGCGCTCCTCTAATTCTGGCCTCTTGCGCATCCTGATTTCCATCGCTCCACCATTGGCAGCCGTGTCTTCAGCTGCCTGGGCCCCGAGCTCTGGAATTCCCTCCCTAAACCTCTCTCCCTTCCTTGTCTCTATGTATTAGTACTTGAACAAAGTTAACATGCAGGTACAGCAAGCAATTAAGAAAGCAAATGGTATGTTGGCCTTTATTACAAGAGGATTTGAGTGTAAGAGTAAAGACGTCTTCCTGCAATTATATTGGGCCCTGGTGAGACCACACCTGGAGTATTGTGTACAGTTTTGGTCTCCTTACCTAAGGAAGGATATACTTGGCCATTGAGGGAGTGCAGCGAAGGTTCACCAGACTGGTTCCTGGGATGGGGGGGATTGTCCTATGAGGACAGATTGAGTAGACTAGGCCTATATTCTCTGGAGTTTAGAAGAATGAGAGGTGATCTCATTGAAACATACACAATTCTTACAGGGCTTGACAGGGTAGATGCAGGGAGGATGTTTCCCCTGGCTGGGGAGTCTAGAACCAGGGGTCGCAGTCTCAGAATAAAGGGTCGGCCATTTAGGACTGAGATGAGAATTTTCTTCACTCAGAGGGTGGAGAATCTTTGGAATTCTCTACCCCAGAGGGCTGTGGAGGCTCAGTCGATGAGTATATTCAAGACAGAGGTCGATAGATTTTTGAATATTAAGGGAATCAAGGGATATGGGGATAGTGCAGGAAAGTGGAGTTGAGGTAGAAGATCAGCCATGATCTTATTGAATGGCGGAGCAGGCTCGAGGGGCCGAATGGCCGACTCCTGCTCCTATTTCTTACGTTCTTATGTTCTTATGATGTTAAAAACGCTCCTTAAAACCGACCTCTTTGACCAAGCTTTTGGTCATCTGCCCTAATATCTCCTTCTGTGGCTTGGGGTCAAATTTGGTTTGATAATCGCTCCTGTGAAGCGCCGTGGGAGGTTTTACTAGGTTAAAGGTGCTAGATAAATGCAAGTTGTTGTTGTTATTGACGTAAATGGCTTCACTCAGCAATCATGCTACCTCTCAGTAACGTCACGGTCTCTTTGCCAGTGCAGAGACTGCCTGCTGTGCCGGCACTATTTGCCCAAGTGTGAGTCATCCTATTTCCTTGTACTGATGTATAAATAGTAGACGGGTAGTCAAAGGAAGCGTAGAGGTGATTAGAGGCCAAAACAGGAGATCTTGTCGAGGCAGAGGGCATGGCTGAGGTACTAAATCAGTACTTTGCACCTGTCTTATTCTGAAGAAGTGTTCTCCCCAAAGTCCTGGGCCAATATTTATCCCTCAACCGACATCAGTAAAAGCGATGAGCTGATCATTATCACACTGCGGTTTGTGGGATCTTGCTGTGCGCAAACTGGTTGCTGCGTTTCCTGCATTACAACAGTGAACCGCGCTTCAAAAGATGTACTTCATTGGCTGTAAAGCGCTGTGGGACATCCTGAGGTCCTGAAAGGTGCGCTGGAAATGCAAGCTTTTTCTTTCTTCCACTACGGAAGAGCCAATGTCACAGTAAAGGAGGAGGGAGGTAAAGAGCCTGGATAGGCTAAAAATAGAGAAAGAGGATGTATTTAAAAGGCTGGCAGCGCTCAAAGTGGAGAAGTCACCCACTCCGGATGGGATGCCTCCTAGATTATTGAAGTCATTAAGTTTATATTTTAATCGTTTATGGATGTGGGCGTCGCTGGCAAGGCCCAGCATTTATTGCCCATCCCTAGTTGCCCTTGAGAAGGTGGTGGTGAGCCGCCTTCTTGAACCGCTGCAGTCCGTGTGGTGAAGGTGCTCCCACAGTACTGTTAGGGAGGGAGTTCCAGGATTTGGGCCCAGTGACAATGAAGGATCGGTCGATATATTTCCAAGTCAGGATGGTGTGTGACTTGGAGGGGAACTTGGAGGTGGTGGTGTCCCCATGCGCCTGCTGCCCTTGTCCTTCTAGGTGGAAGAGGTCGCGGGTTTGGGAGGTGCTTTTGAAGAAGCCTTGGCGAGTTGCTGCAGTGCATCTTGTAGATGGTGCACACTGCAGCCACGGTACGCCGGTGGTGGAGGGAGTGAATGTTTAAGGTGGTGGATGGGGTGCCGATCAAGCGGGCTGCTTTGTCCTGGATGGTGTCGAGCTTATTGAGTGTTGTTGGAGCTGCACTCATCCAGGCAAGTGAAGAGTATTCCATCACACTCCTGACTTGTGCCTTGTCGATGGTGGAAAGGCTTTTATGTTGAAAATAGCAAAGGCTCTGGCCACAATCTTCCAATCCTCCTTCAATATGGGAGAGGACTGGAGCACTGCAAATGTTAAACCCCTGTTTAAAAAACAGGAGAGGGATAAACCCGGCAATTAAAGGCCAGTCAGCCTAACGTCGATGGCGGGGAATATTGTAGAGACACTAATCCCAGACAAAATAAATTGTCATCTGGAAACATAAAGAAATACGTGTATTTGTATAGCGCCTTTCACGACCACCAGCTGTCTCAAAGCGCTTTACAGCCAATGAAGTACTTTTGGAGTGTAGTCACTGCTGTAATGTGGGAAACACAGCAGCCAATTTGCACACAGCAAGCTCCCACAAACAGCAATGTGATAAAGACCAGATGATCTGTTATTTTTGTTATAGGGAGAAACATTGGCTAGGACACCAGGGACAACTCCCCTACTCTTCTTCGAAATAGTGGCCATGGGATCTTTTATGTCCACCTGAGAGAGCAGATGGGGCCTCGGCTTAACGTCTCATCTGAGAGACGGCACCTCCGACGGTGCAGCACTCCCTCAGCACTGCATTGGAGTGTCAGCCTGGATTTATGTGCTCAAGTCCCTGGAGTGGGACTTGAACCCATGACTTTCTGACTCAGAGGCAAGTGTGCTACCCACTGAGCCACAGTTGACACAGGCCAATAAATGAAAGCCAGCAGGGATTTGTTGAAAGCAAATCGTGTTTGACTAACTTGATTGAGTTCTTTGATGAAGTAATGGAGAGGATTGATGAGGGTAGCGCGGTTGATGTCATGTACATGGACATTCAAAAGGTGTTTGATAAAGTGCCACATAATAGACATGTTCGCAAAATTGAAGCCCATGGGATTAAAGGGACAGTGTTAGCGTGGATACAAATTTGACTTGTTCTCTGACTATATATGCTGTGCCTATATGCATCTCTTCACTTCACCTGATGAAGGAGCAGCGCTCCGAAAGCTTGTGATTTCAAATAAAGCTGTTGGACTATAACCTGGTGTTGTGCGACTTCTCACATTTGTCCACCCCAGTCCAACACCAGCATCTCCACATCATAAACCTTTACAAATCACTGGTTAGGCCCCAGCTGGAGTATTGTGTCCAATTCTGGGCACCGCACTTTAGGAAGGATGTCAAGGCCTTGGAGAGGGTGTGGAGGAGATTGACTAGAATGGTACCGGGGATGAGGGACTTCAGTTACGTGGAGAGACTGGAGAAGCTGAGGGCTGTTACCCTTAGAGCAGAGAAGGTTAAGGGGAGATTTAATAGAGGTACTTCGTAACACTGCCCGTCTCCGCCCCTGCCGCAGCTCATCTGCTGCTGAAATCCTTTTTTTTAACTCTAGACTTGACTATTCCTGGCCGGCCTCCCCCATCTTCCACCCTTCATAAACTTGAACTAATCCAAAGCTCTGCTGCCCCGTGTCCTAACTCGCACCATGGAATCATAGAATCACAGAAAGTGACAGCACGGAAGGAGGCCATTTCGGCCCATCGTGTCCGCGCCGGCCAACAAAGAGCTATCCAGCCTAATCCCACTTCCCAGCTCTTGGTCCGTAGCCCTGCAGGTTACAGCATCCCAAGTGCACATCCAAGTACTTTTTAAATGTGGTTAGGGTTCCTGCCTCTACCACCCTTTCAAGCAGTGAGTTCCAGACCCCCACAACCCTCTGGGTGAAGAAATTTCCCCTCAAATCCCCTCTAAACCTTCCCCCAATTACTTTAAATCTGTGCCCCCTGGTTTTTGACCCCTCTGCTAAGGGAAATAGGTCCTTTCTATCCACTTTATCTAGGCCCCTCATAATTTTATACACCTCAATAAAGTCTCCCCTCAGCCTCCTCTGTTCCAAGGAAAACAAACCCAGCCTATCCAGTCTTTCCTCATAGCTAAGATTGTCTACTCCTGGCAACATCCTTGTAAATCTCCTCTGTACCCTCTCTAGTGCGATCACATCTTTCCTGTAATGTGGTGACCAGAACTGTACACAGTACTCTAGCTGAGGCCTAACCAGTGTTTTATACAGTTGAAGCATAACCCCCCTGCTCTTGTATTCTATGCCATGGCTAATAAAGGCAAGCATTCCGTATGCCTTCTTAACCACCTTATCTACCTGGCCTGCTACCTTCAGGGATCTGTGGACATGCACTCCAAGGTCCCTTTGTTCCTCTACACTACTCAGTGTCCTACCATTTAATGTGTATTCCCTTTCCTTGTCTTACCAAGTCCCGTTCCCCCATCTTCTCTGTGCTCGCTGACCTACATTGGCTCCCGGTCCAGCAATGCCTCGATTTTAAAATTTTCATCCTTGTTTTCAAATCCCTCCTTGGCCTCGCTCCCCCCTTCCTATCTCTGTAACCTCCTCCAGCCCAACAACCCTCCACGATCTCTGCGCTCCTCCAATTCTGGCCTCTTGTGCATCCCAGATTTTAATCGCTCCAGCATTGGCGGCCGTGCCTTCAGCTGCCGAGGTCCTAAGCTCTGGAATTCCCTCCCTAAAACTCTCCGCCTCTCCACCACTCTCGCCTCCTTTAAGACGCTCCTTAAAACCTACCTCTTTGCCCAAGCTTTTGGTCACCTGTCCTAATATCTCCTTATGTGGCTCGGTGTTACGTTTCCGTCTGATAGCATAAGAACATAAGAACTAGGAGCAGGAGTCGGTCACACGGCCCCTCGAGCCTGCTCCGCCATTCAATAAGATCATGGCTGATCTTCGACCTCAACTCCAATTTCCTGCCCAATCTCCATATCCCTTGATTCCTCCAGAGCCCAAAAATCTATCGATCTCAGCCTTGAATATACTCAACGACTGAGCATCCACAGCCCTCTGGGGGCAGAGGATTCCACGTTAAAGGCGCTGTATAAACACAAGTTGTTATTGTTATAAATGCTAGTCCATTCTTTCCAAGCTCACATGGGTGAGCTGTCTCTGGAACTCTACACGACTGGATTCTGCAAATCTTCCGGAGAGGACAGAGAGAAAGAAAAGGAAAGAATTCCCATGAGATTTACGGGAAAATGAAAACTCAAGCAGGGACCAAACCTTCAAACAACCAACCTTGGTTCTGCATCAGTAGATGTATCTGCTTCTTCTTAGGCAGTCCCTCGGAAACGAGGATGATTTGCTTCCACACTAAAAATGAGTTCTCAGGTGACTGATGAGGCTTTACAGGGCGCTGGTGATGCAACTGTACAGGGCGCTGGTGAGACCACACCTTGAGTACTGCGTGCAGTTTTGGTCTCCTTATTTAAGGAAGGATATACTTGCATTGGAGGCAGTGCAGAGAAGGTTCACTCGGTTGATTCCTGGGATGAAGGGATTGACTTATGAGGAAAGGTTGAGCAGGTTGGGCCGATACTCATTGGAGTTTAGAAGAATGAGAGGTGATCTTATTGAAACATGCAAGATTCTGAGGGGGCTTGACAGGGTAGATGGAGAGAGGATGTTTCCCCTAGTGGGGGTATCTAGAACTAGGGGGCATAGTTTCAGGATAAGGGGTCGCCCATTTAAGACAGAGATGAGGAGGAATTTCTTCTCTCAGAGGGTCGTGAATCTTTGGAATTCTCTACCCCAGAGAGCTGTGGAGGCGGAGTCACTGAATATATTCAAGGCGGAGATTGACACACATTTGAACTACAAGGGAGTCGAGGGGTATGGGAAGAGAGCGGGAAAGTGGTGCTGAGGCCAAGATTGGATCAGCCATGATCTTATTGAATGGCGGAGCAGGCTCGAGGGGCCGATTGGCCGACTCCTGCTCCTATTTCTTATGTTCTTATGAGTCCAGTACGTCGATGTATACAGTAACTATAACATGGTGCTGTTACGTAGGAGATCCAGGGACAGGACCATCTATATGAGGATTAATTAACAGCATAAGTAATTTGCATATTTATACATAAATTCGAAACAACATTTGAATAATTAAGCAAGCAAATGTGAGTCGCACTCTCTCAGTCATTTGCAACTTTGTTTACCAGTGCTAAGCCCCTCTACAATGCCAGACCTGACAACTTGCCCATGTTTGTTTCATATTGGCCCAGATATTCCGACCCCTACGGGTGTGTACGCGCTGTGTACCCACCCGTAGCGACATCGGAAATGCTGGTTTCAGGCATGCGCTGAAAACCGGCATTTCCGATCTGTCAAGAATGATCTTGACAGATCGCACGCCTGCCCTGGAGAAGGGCCTCTGCGGGCGGATAGTTCCGCTTTCTGGAGACCCTCCGCCCGCAGAAAACCCTAAAAAATCTTACACCTGGGAAGGCCTGCTTTTACCAGCATAAGAGTTTAAAAAAGTTAAAAAAAAAAAATTCACTCATTTATCATTTAAAAATACTTTAAAAAAGGTAAGTTTATTTTTTGCCCCGTAAAAAACTTTAATTATTTTATTCAAAAAATGTAATTTTTGTTTAAAATATTTAATTTCTTGTAATTTCAACTCATTTTAAAAATGTGATGTTTTTTAAATTTATTTAATGTTTTGAAGTGCTTTTGGGGTGATCTCCATTCATAGATTTGACAGGTCTATCTCTCAAGTGTATGAAACATAGAAACATAGAAACATAGAAAATAGGTACAGGAGTAGACCATTCGGTCCTTCGAGCCTGCACCGCCTTTCAATGCGTTCATGGCTGAACATGCTACCTCAGTACCCCATTCCTGCTTTCTCGCCATACCCCTTGATCCCCCTAGTTGTGAGTGTTATATCTAACTCCCTTTTGAATATATTTAGCGAACTGGCCTCAACAACCTTCTGTGGAAGAGAATTCCATAGATTCACCACTCTCTGGGTGAAGAAGTTCCTCCTCAGCTCAGTCTTAAATGGCTTCCCCTTAATCCTTAGACTGTGACCCCTGGTTCTAGTTTTCCCTAACATTGGGAACATTCTGCCCGCATCTAATTTGTCTAAACCAGTCAGGATTTTAAATGTCTCTATAAGATCCCCCTCATTCTTCTGAACTCCAGAGGATACAAGTTCAGTTGACCCAATCTTTCTTGATATGTCAGTCCGGCCATCCCAGGAATCAATCTAGTGAACCTTCGCTGCACTCCCTCAATAGCAAGAATGTCCTTCCTTAAGTTAGGAGACCAAAACTGCGCACAATACTCCAGGTGTGGCCTCACCAAGGCCCTGTACAACTGCAGCATCACCTCCCTACTCCTGTACTCAAATCCCCTTACTATGAAGGCCATCATTCCGTTTGCTTTCTTGACTGCCTGCTGCACTTGCATTCCCACCTTCAGTGACTGATGTACCATGACGCCCAGGTCTCGTTGCACCTCCCCTTTCCCTAATCTGCCACCATTCAGGTAATAGTCCGCCTCTCTATTTTTACCACCAAAGTGGATAACCTCACATTTATCCACATTGTACTTCATCTGCCATACATTTGCCCATTCACCCAATCTGTCCAAGTCACTCTGTAGCCTCCTAGCATCCTCCTCATTGTTCACACTGCCTCCCAATTTAGTGTCATCCGCAAATTTGGAGATATTACATTTAATCCCTTCGTCCAAATCATTAATATATAATGTAAACAGCTGGGGTCCCAGCACCGAACCCTGCGGTACCCCGCTGGTCACTGCCTGCCATTCTGAAAAGTACCCATTTACTCCTACTCTTTGTTTCCTGTGTGCCAACCAGTTCTCAATCCACGTCAACACATTACCCCCAATCCCATGTGCTTTAACTTTGCTCACCAATCTCTTGTGTGGGACCTTGTCGAAGGCCTTCTGAAAGTCCAAATACACCACATCTACTGGTTCCCCCCTGTCCACCCTATTGGAAACATCCTCAAAAAATTCCAGAAGATTTGTCAAGCATGATTTCCCTTTCACAAATCCATGCTGACTTGGACCTATCATGTCGCCACTTTCCAAATGGTCTGTTATGACATCTTTAATAATTGCTTCCATCATTTTGCCCACGACCGATGTCAGGCTGACCTGTCTATAATTCCCTGCTTTCTCCCTCCCTCCTTTTTTAAAAAGAGGGGTTACATTGGCCACCCTCCACTCCATCGGAACTGATCCAGAGTCTAAGGAATGTTGGAAAATGATCGTCAATGCATCCACTATTTCCAAGGCCACCTCCTTAAGTACTCTGGGATGCAGACCATCAGGCCCCGGGGATTTTTCAGCCTTCAGTCCCATCAATTTCCCCAATACCTTTTCCCGACTAATAAGGATTTCCCTCAGCTCCTCCCTCTTACCAGATGCTCTGACCCCTTTTATTTCCGGCAGGTTGTGTGTGTCCTCCACAGTAAACACCGAACCAAAGTACTTGTTCAATTGATCTGCCATTTCCTTGTTCCCCATTACGACTTCCCCTGTTTCCGACTGCAGGGGACCTACGTTTGTTTTTACTAACCTCTTTCTTTTTACATATTTATAGAAGCTTTTGCAGTCCATTTTAATGTTCTCTGCAAGCTTCCTTTCATATTTTATTTTCCCTGCCCTAATCAAACCCTTCGTCCTCCTCTGCTGAGTTTTGAAGTTCTCCCAGTCCCCGGGTTTGCTGCTACTTCTGGCCAATTTATATGCAACTTCCTTGGTTTTAATACTATCCCTGATTTCCCTTGTTAGCCATGGTTGAGCCACCTTCCCTTTTTTATTTTTACGCCAGACCGGGATGTACAATTGTTGTAGTTCATCCATGCGATCTCTAAATGTCTGCCATTGCCCTTCCACTGATAGCCCCTTAAATATCGCTTGCCAATTTAACCTCGCCAATTCACGCCTCATACCCTCAAAGTTGCCCTTATTTAAGTTCTGGACCATGGTCTCTGACTTAACTGTTTCCTTCTCCATCCTAATGTAGAACTCCACCATACTATGGTCACTCTTCCCCAGGGGGCCTCGTACCACAAGATTGCTGATTAGTCCTTCCTCATTACACAACACCCAGTCCAGGATGGCCTCCCCTCGAGTTGGTTCCTCAACATATTGGTTTAGGAAACCATCCCTTAAACACTCCAGGAAATCCTCCTCCACCGTATTGCTTCCAGTTTGAGTAGCCCAATCTATATGCATATTAAAGTCACCCATGATGACTGCCGTGCCTTTTTTGCACGCACCTCTGATTTCCTGTTTCATCCCCTCCCCCACCTCACTACTGCTGTTTGGAGGTCTGTACACAACTCCCACTAACGTTTTCTGCCCTTTGGTGTTCTGCAGCTCAACCCATATTGATTCCACATCCTCCAAGCTGATGTCCTTCCTAGCTATTGCATTAATCTCCTCTTTAACCAGCAATGCTACCCCACCCACTTTTCCTTTTATTCTATCCTTTCTGAATGTTGAATACCCCTGGATGTTCAGTTCCCAGCCTTGATTGTTCTGGAGCCACGTCTCTGTAATCCCAATCACATCGTATCCGTTAACATCTATTTGCACAGTCAATTCATCCACCTTATTACGGATACTCCTTGCATTAAGACACAGAGCCTTTAGGCTTGTTTTATTAACATCCTTTGTCCCTTTAGACTTATGATTTAGTATGGCCCTTTGTGTTTCTTGCCTTTGTTTACTCGGCCTTCCCCTATTGTTTCTCACCCTTCTAACATTTGTTTCTGACTGCATATTACTTCCCCCTGTTTCGCTACATAGTTTCCCATTCCCCTGCCATATTAGTTTAAATCCTCCCGAACTGCTTTAGCAAATATTACCCCGAGGACATCGGTTCCAGTCCTGCCCAAGTGCAGACTGTCCCTTTTGTACAGGTCCCACTTCCCCCAGAACTGGTTCCAATGCCTCAGGAATTTGAATCCCTCCCTCCTGCACCACTGCTCAAGCCACGTATTCAATCTCACTATCCTGTTCTCTCTATTCTGATTAGCACGTGGCCCTGGTAGCGATCCAGAGATTACTACCTTAGAGGTCCTACTTTTTAATTTAGCTCTTAGCTCCCTAAATTCTGCTTGTAGGACCTCTTCCCGCTTTTTACCTATATCGTTGGTACCTACCTGCACCACGACAGCTGGCTGTTCACCCTCCCTCTTCAGAATGTTCTGCAGCCGCTCCGAGACATCCTTGACCCTTGCACCAGGGAGGCAACATACATCCTGGAATCTCGGTTGCGGCCACAGAAACTCCTGTCTATTCCCCTTACAATTGAGTCCCCTATCACTATAGCCCTACCACTCTTTTTCCCACCCTGCTGTGCAGCAGAGCCAGCCATGGTGCCATGAACCTGGCTGCTGGTGCCTTCCCCTGGTAGGCCATCTCCCCCAACAGTATCCAAAGCGGCATACCTGTTTTGGAGGGAGATGACCACAGGGGACTCCTGCACTACCTTCCTGATATTGCCCTGCTTCTTGGTCACCCATTCACTGTCTGTCCTAGCCTTTACCTGCGGTGTGGACAACTCACTAAATGAGCGATTCACCGAGTTCTCGGCATCGTGCATGCTCCAGAGTGAGTCCACCCGCAGCTCCAGCACCGCCATGCTTGTTTGGGGAGTCATGTTAGTGCGGGTTGGAGGGGGAGTGGGATGCAGTACCTCACAGCTTAGTGATGGGATCATTACTGTTCTTAATTTATATAAACGAGCTCGATTCAGAAACTCAATGCATAGTGATAAAATTTACGATTATCTCAAACGAGGAGAGACAGCTCAGAAATGACAACATGAGCACGATAAGAGATGTTGGCAGATGAAATTTAATTCTGACAAATGTAAAGTACTGTGCACAGGGGGAAGAAACCACAGAGAATATGCGTACTCCATCAATAGCGCTGAAATTTTAAGGCTCTCACCAGAAAGAAAAGACTAGGAGATCTTTAAGATTATGAAAGGGATAAGATGGCATAGTGGGTATGGTAGCATTGTGGTAATGTCACTGGGCTAGTAAGCTGGAGACCTGGACTGAATGATCCCAGAGACAGCAGTTTAAATCCCACCCCAGGCAGCTGGGGGATTTAAATTTAATTAAATAAATCTGGAATTAAATACTAGTATCAGTAATGGTAACCATGAAACTACTGGATTGTCCATCTGGTTCACGAATGTTATTCAGGGAAGGAAATCTGCTGTCCTTGCCCGGTCTGGCCTATATGTGACTCTAGACCCACAGCAATGTGGTTGACTCTTAACTGCCCTTTGAGCTGAGGTTCAAGTAGGTGGCTCACCACCACCTTCTCAAGGGCACTTAGGGATGGGCAGTAAATGCCAGGCTTGCCAGTGGTGCCCACATCCCATGAACAAATACAAAGAAAGAGACAGGGCAGATGCAGAATGTAGATGTTTCCACTTGTGGGCAAGACCAAAGCTAGGGGCCATAAATAAAAGATAGTCACCAGGGAATTCAGAAAGAATTGCATTCCTGTAGTGCCTTTCACAACCTTGAAGCGTAGTCACTGTTGTAATGTAGGAAACGCAGCAGCCAATTTGTGCACAGCAAGCTCCCACAAACAGCAATGTGATAATGATCAGATCATCTGTTTTTGTGATGTTGATTGAGGGATAAATATTGGCCCCAGGACGCCGGGGAGAATTCCCCCCCCCCCTGCTCTTCTTCGAAATAGTGGTCGTGGGATCTTTTACGTCCCCCTGAGAGAGCAGACGGGGCCTCGGTTTGACGTCTCCTCCGAAAGACGGCACCTCCGACAGTGCGGCACTCCCTCAGTACTGGCACTGGGAGCGTCGGCCTGGATTATGTGCTCAAGTCTCCGGAGCGGGACTACGAACCCACCACCTTCTGAATTGAAGGTGAGCGTGCTACTCGCCGAGCCACAGAAACCCAACAGGAAAATCTACTGTTGTGCCCCACAGGGTGTGGCCATTTGGGAATATTCCTGGAGAGATGGGTGGGGGAGGAGAGGATGGTGGGTCAGACCGAGACGGCAGGAGAGGAGGGGGAACAAAATCGTCAAAGCTTTCCTCTTCTTTACAGTCTTGCTTGCTTTCAAGGATACAGAAGGGAAATTGAGACTAATTACCCTACGCCTCACGCATCTATATCTTTTAATGCGAATCACAGACCCGTGGGTAGCAACAAAAAATAAGGAAAATGGGTTTCAAATGAGAAAATAGAAATCGATGTGGTGACTGGCAGCCCGTGGAAGGTTTGTGGTGCTTAATACGGATCGGAGTGTCACTGTGATGTGGTCTCTGGTTCATTGAATATATAATGGAGGAAACTGACTTGAAATGAACAGGCTGATTATCGGGGAAGTAATATTTCATCATTGTCAATATTTGCAGTCTTGTTGGCGATCGCGGTTCATAAGAACATAAGAAATAGGATCAGGAGTCGGTCATTCGGCCCCTCGAGCCTGCTCCGCCATTCAATGAGATCATGGCTGATCTTCGACCTCAACTCCACTTTCCTGCACTATCCCCATATCCCTTGATTCACTTGATATCCAAAAATCTATCGATCTCTGTCTTGAATATACTCAATGACTGAGCCTCCACAGCCCTCTGGGGTAGAGAATTCCAAAGATTCACCACCCTCTGAGTGAAGACATTTCTCCTCATCTCAGTCCTAAATGGCCGAGCCCTTATCCTGAGACTGTGACCCCTGGTTCTAGACTCCCAGTCGGGGAACACTTCAGCAGTCAAGGACATTCAGCCTCGGATCTGCGGGTAAGCATTCTCCAAGGCAACCTTAGAAACACACGACAACGTAAAATCATCGAGCAGAAACTGATAGCCAAGTTCCGCACTCATGAAGACGGTCTCAATCGGGATCTTGGGTTTATGTCACGATACATGACGTGATCCGGACTCGAGTCGTCGTTAGCTTGTTCACAGATGTGATTCCCAGTAAAAAAGTAAAAATTTTCCCAGTAAAAAAGTAAAAAAATGTTAAAGCTTTTCGTTTTACATACAGACGGCAGCTTTTGACACGTTAGAACCCCTGCGACTACACCTCATTGTCTCAGTTGTATCTTGCTATGTCTTTGATGTGGTACCTTCCTGGCTGACTTAATTAACTTTATCACACCTCGGCAGATAGTCAGGATGATTTAATTTATTGGTCTGCAATTGTAAAGTACACATGCTTTGTTTTCCACCTATATATGCTTTGGAGATTCTGTATCTAATTTACTTCACCTGAGGAAGGAGCAAATCGATAGCTCCGAAAGCTTGTGATTTCAAATAAAACTGTTGGACTATAACCTGGTGTTGTGCGACCTCTCAATTTTGTCCACCCCAGTCCAACACCGGCATCTCCGCATCTCGACTCCCCAGGCAGGGGAAACATCCTCCCTGCATCTACCCTGTCAAGCCCTGTAAGAATTTTGTATGTTTCAATGAGATCACCTCTCATTCTTCTAAACTCCATGAATATAGGCCTCGTCTACTCAATCTCTCCTCATAGGACAATCCCCCCATCCCAGGAGCCAGTCTGGTGAACCTTAGTTGCACTCCCTCTATGGCCACTATATCCTTCCTTAGGTAAGGAGACCAAAACTACACAATACTCCAGGTGTGGTCTCACCAGGGCCCTATATAATTGTAGTAAGACATCTTTACTCTTATTCTCAAATCCTCTTGTAATAAAGGCCAACATACCATTTGCTTGCTGGACCTGCATGTTAACTTGCAGTGATTCGTGTACAAGGACACCCAGGTCCCTCTGAACACCAACATTTCCCAATCTCTCACCATTTAAAAAATACTCTGCTTTTCTATTTTTCCTACCAAGGTGGATAACTTCACATTTCTCCACATTATATTCCATTTGCCATGTTCTTGCCCACTCACTTAGCCTGTCTATATCCCCTTGAAGCCTCCTTGCATCCTCCTCACAACCTGAATTCCCACCTAGCTTTGCATCATCAGCAAACTTGGATATAATGGCCCAAAAATTAGTCCCGCGACGCGAGAGTACGCACTGCGTACTCTTGCATATTCTGTCTCCAATTGCCGGTTTTCTGCATGCACTGCGCATGCGCTGAAAACCGGCACTTGGTTTTTGGAAAAGGGGGCGGTTCCTCGGTGCACCGCGTGCGCGCTACAGGCTGCGCGCACGCTGTGCACTTAGTGCTTTGGACGCGCAGGTAAGGACGGAAGATTTTAGAAATGAAAAAAGGAGGAGTAAGACCCACTTTTAACAAGGTAAGTAGTGAATTAAGTATTATTTTGAATTTTTTTTAACAGGTATATCTTTTTTAGAGACTTTAAAGACAGGTAAGTTTATTTTTATAACTTTTTAAAAGATTTTAAATTTTTTCAAAAATTTAATTTTTTATTTAAAATGGTTAATTTATTTAACTATACTTATTTTATTAATGTGATGGTTTTTTTTAAATTTAATTGAGGTTTAGCTGTTATTTTGGGGGTGTGTAAGATTCATAGGGGTAAAAATTGAGTCGCGCCCCATTTGGGGCGCTAACCTCGCCGGGGCGCGACTTTTAGCGCCCCGAAAAAATTAGCAGCCCCGCGCCGGAACTTCAGTGGTTGCGCCCCAAGAGGGAAGCGGGGCGCCACTGGAAGCACCCCGCATCCCTCTTGGGGCGCTGCGAGTGAATATCCTGGCGCTACGTGCCGCAGCGCCACGCGCTGCGGCACGTCGCGCCGCGGTATTGCAGGCCTTCCTCCCCTTCTTAAAGGGGAGGGACCCTGCGCAGCGCGAACCGGGGCCCAGCTGGGCCCCCAGGGATCGGGAGTGCCGGCAAAAGAGCCCGGCACTCAAGAGAAGTGCCGGGCTCTTGGAGCGCAGCCGGCACTTCACGGTGGGGGGGCTTCACGGGGGCCGGAGACAGCAACGGGGGCAGGTGCTGGCAGGCGGCCAGCAACAAAAATGGCCGCCTGCCACCTCCCCTTTAAATATCGCCGCCCCGGCCGCACGTACGCCTCCCTGAACCCGTCGGACATAGCGTCTGGCGGTAAATCAGGGGGCGCGACTGAAGATCACGGCCGGGGCGCGAGCGGGGTGCTGCGCACGGCGATGACGTCATCGCCGGCGGCGCAGCGCCACAGGGCGCTACCGGCTGCCGCCGCCGCTAACCTCCCACTAAATTTTTCGGGAGGCGTGGGCGGCGCTGCGCCCGGGCGTTAGCTGCTTTACGCCCCATTAGCGCCCTCTTAAGGCGCTAACGGGAGGCGCAAGCAGCTGAATTTTTCCCCCATAGCTTTCACAGCACTGATGTGAAACTTATGAATGGAAGATGGTGTGCTGCCATTTGCTCTAACTGAGTCACGTGATCCCACAGATCACACGAATTCACTGCGCCAGTGGGATACGCAAGCACTGCCCAGCTGATGTCTAGAACATCAAGTTCGTGCGAGCTGGATCTGAAAAAGCCAACGCGCAGTGAGAGATTGCGGGGAAGCCTTACCCCCGCGTCAACACTCAGTCTTTAATTTCTGGGCCAAATCATTTATACAGATTGTGAATAGCTGAGGCCCCAATCACTGAATCCTTGTGGTACCCCACTAGTTAGAGCCTGCCAACCCGAAAATGACCCGTTTATTCCGACTCTCTGTTTTCTGTCCGTTAACCAATCCTCAATCCATGCTAGTATATTACCCCCAATCCAATGAGCCCTAATTTTGTTTAATAACCTCTTGTGTGGCACCTTATCGAATGCCTTCAGAAAATCCAAACACACCACATCTCCTCAACCTCGCACTCCTCACCCTCGCTCTCCACCCTCGCTCTCCTCACCCTCGCTCTCCTCACCCTCGCTCTCCACCCTCGCTCTCCTCACCTTCGCTCTCTCCACCCTCGCTCTCCTCACCCTCGCGCTCCTCACCCTCGCTCTCTCCACCCTCGCTCTCCTCACCCTCGCTCTCTCCACCCTCGCTCTCCTCACCCTCGCACTCCTCACCCTCGCTCTCTGCACCCTCGCTCTCCTCACCCTCGCTCTCCTCACCCTCGCTCTCTGCACCCTCGCTCTCCTCACCCTCGCTCTCTCCACCATCGCTCGCCTCACCCTCGCTCTTCCCTCGCTCTCCTCACCCTCGCTCTGCTCACCCTCGCTCTCTCCACCCTCGCTCTCTCCACACTCGCTCTCCTCACCCTCGCTCTCCTCACCCTCGCTCTCCTCACCCTCGCTCTCCTCACCCTCGCTCTCCTCACCCTCGCTCTCTCCACCCTCGCTCTCTCCACACTCGCTCTCCTCTCCCTCACTCTCCTCACCCTCGCTCTCCTCACCCTCGCTCTCCTCACCCTTGCTCTCCTCACCCTCGCTCTCTTCACCCTCGCTCTCCTCACCCTCGCTCTCCTCACCCTCGCTCTCTCCACCCTCGCTCTCCTCACCCTCGCTCTACTCACCCTCGCTCTCCTCACCCTCGCTCTCCTCACCCTCGCTTTCCTCACCCTCGCTCTCCTCACCCTCGCTCTCCTCACCCTCGCTCTCCTCACCCTCGCTTCCTCACTATCCTCACCCCTCGCTCTCCTCCCCCTCGCTCTCCTCACCCTCGCCTCTCCTCACCTCCGCTATCCTCACCCTCCGCTTTCCTCACCCCTCGCTCTCTCCACCCTCGACTCCTCACCCTCGCTCTCCTCCCTCGCTCTCCTCACCCCTCGCTCTACTCCACCCTCGCTATCCTCACCCTCGCTCTCCTCCACCCTCGCACTCCTACCACCCTCGCTCACCTCAACCCTCGCTGTCCTCACCCTCGCTCTCCTCCCTCGCTCTCCTCACCATCGCTCTCCTCACCCTCGCTCTCCTCCACCCTCGCCTCCTCTCCCTCGCTCTCTCCACCCTCGACCTCATCCTCACCCTCGCTCTCCTCACCCTCGCTCTCCTCACCCTCGCTCTCTCCACCCTCGCTCTCCTCCACCCTCGCTCTCCTCACCCTCGCTCTCCTCACCCTCGCTCTCCTCACCCTCGCTCTCCTCACCCTCGCTCTCCTCACCCTCGCTCTCCTCCACCCTCGCTCGCCCAACCCTCGCTCTCCTCCACCCTCGCTCTCCTCCACCCTCGCCTCCCCTCACCCTCGCTCTCCTCACCCCTCGCTCTCCTCACCCTCGCTCTCTCCACCCTCGCTCTCCCCACCCTCGCTCTCACCCTCGCTCTCCTCACCCTCGCTCTCCTCACCCTCGCTCTCCCCACCCTCGCTCTCCTCACCCTCGCTCTCTCCACCCTCGCTCTCCCCACCCTCGCTCTCCTCACACTCGCTCTCCCCACCCTCGCTCTCCTCACCCTCGCTCTCCTCACCCTCGCTCTCTCCACCCTCGCTCTCCTCACCCTCGCTCTCCTCGCCCTCGCTCTCCTCACCCTCGCTCTCCCCACCCTCGCTCTCCTCACCCTCGCTCTCCTCACCCTCGCTCTCTCGGTTTGGCAGCGGTGGCGGCGTTACTTAAAGGGCAGGTGTGGGGCGGCCATTTTTATTTCGTCCAACTGGCAGCACCTGCCCCCTTTCCCTTATTTTTCGGGGTGCCGGCCGCGATCGCTCAGTGCCTCCTCTTGAGTGCCGGGCTCTTTCCCCAGCACCCCACGCCCCGGTGGTCTGGAAGGGCCCCAGTGCGTGCAGCGCCAGGCCCCTCCCCTTTAATTAGTGGAAATGCCGTGAAATTCAGTAGCAGCAGGAGGTTGGGCGCTTTCCAGTCGCCCCGGCGACGTTCGCTTACCCAAAATGGCCGCCACATATTTTTTTCCCCCTGTGATTCTGGTTTGTAAGCCCGGTCACCACAGTGCGTGGCACCGTTGCCCATCAAGCTGATCGAGGGCCGGACATCTTTGTCTTCAACTCCCCCCCCCCCCGCCCCACAATTGCTTCACCGCCCCCCTCCCCAATCTCTGTAACCTCCTCGAGCGCTACAACCTTTCCAGATCTCTGCGCTGCGCCAATTCTGGTCTCTTGCTCATCCCCACTTTCCATCGCTCCAACTTTGGCGGCCATGCCTTCAGCTGCATGAAAAGAAAAAGACAGCCTTGCGTTTCTGTAGCGCCTTTCACCCTCAGGACGTCTCAAAGGGCTTTACAGCCAAGGAAGTACGTTTGAGGTGTCGTCACTGTCGTAATGTGGGAAACGCGGCAGCCAATGTGATCATCTGTTTTTAGTGATGTTGATTACATAGATACATAGATACATAGAAGATAGGAGCAGGAGTAGGCCATCCGGCCCTTCGAGCCTGCTCCGCCATTTAATGAGATCATGGCTGATCCTTCAATTCAGTATCCCGTCCCCGCCTTCTCTCCGTAACCCTTAACCCCTTTTGCCTGTAGAAATATATCTAATTCCCTCTTAAATATATTTAATGAGCTGGCGTACACTGCCCTCTGTGGCAATGAGTTCCACAGGTTCACCACTCTCTGAGTGAAGAAATTCCCCCTCATTTCTGTCCTAAATGGTTTAGCCCTTATCCTTAAATTATGTCCTCTAGTTCTGTTCTCACCCGCCAAGGGAAACATTCCTTCTGCATCTAATCTGTCTAGACCTGTCAGAATTTTATACACTTCTATGAGGTCCCCTCTCAATCTTCTAAACTCCAGTGTGTACATCCCTAAACTACATAGTCTCTCCTCATAGGTCAATCCCGCCATTCCTGGTATCAGCCTGGTGAATCGCCGCTGCACCCCCTCCATGGCAAGAACATCTTTCCTCAGATGAGGCGACCAAAACTGTACACAGTACTCGAGGTGTGGTCTCACCAGTGCCCTGTACAGCTGCAGCAAGGTATCCCTGTTCCTGTATTCCAACCCTTTTGCTATGAAGGCCAGCATACCGTTTGCCTTCTTGACCGCCTGTTGCACCTGCATGCTCGCCTTCAGTGACTGGTGTACAAGAACACCCAGGTCTCTCTGTACTTCCCCCTCTCCCAATTTATTGCCATTTAAATAATAATTTGCCCTCCCGTTCCTGCACCCAAGGTGTATAACTTCGCACTTGTCCACATTATAGTGCATCTGCCATTTATCCGCCCAATCACCCAGTCTGTCCAAATCGCTCTGGAGCTTCCTGGTCTCCTCCTCTGAGCCCACCCCCCCTCCTAGTTTAGTGTCGTCTGCAAATTTGGAAATGCTGCATTCGACTCCCTGATCCAGGTCATTAATATAAATTGTGAACAGCTGGGGACCCAGGACAGATCCCTGTGGTACCCCACTTGTTACTGCCTGCCATTCAGAAAATGAGCCGTTTATTCCAACTCTCTGTTTTCTATCTGACAGCCAGTTCTCTATCCACGTCAATACTTTCCCCTTTATCCCATGAGCTTCAATTTTCCATGCTAATCTTTTATGTGGGACCTTATCGAAGGCCTTTTGGAAGTCCAGGTACACCACATCTACTGGCTCTCCCCCATCTATTTTACCAGTTACTCCCTCAAAAAATTCCAATAGATTAGTCAAGCACGATTTACCCTTTGTAAATCCATGTTGACTCTGTCCTATCCTGTCCCCATTTGCTAAGTGCTCGGCTATTTCATCCTTAATGATGGACTCCAGCATTTTGCCCACAACTGATGTAAGGCTTACAGGTCTGTAATTACCTGCTTTTTCCCTACCCCCCTTTTTGAATAGTGGGGTAACGTTAGCTACCCTCCAATCCATGGGCACTGTTCCCGAGTCTAATGAATTCTGAAAAATCATGCTTAGTGCATCCGCTATCTCTAGGGCCACCTCCTTCAGTACCCTAGGATGCATGTTATCAGGCCCTGGGGATTTGTCCGCCTTCAGGGATTGAGGGATAAATATTGGCCCCAGGACACCGGGGAGAACTCCCCCCTGCTCTTCTTCAAAATAGTGGCCGTGGGATCTTTTACATCCACCTGAGAGAGCGGACCGGGCCCTCGGTTTAACGTCTCATCCCAAAGAGGTCTGGGCTGGAAAGAGTTAACCATCAGCATGGTTCCCCCTCAAACATAAAAGAGAAACAATATTTCCAGCTCATAAATCAAGTGTTTGGGTGCCGTGCCACGGGAGCCTTTGTGCTTAATTAAGTTGTCACCTAATTGCTGTCTTGTGAAACTGTCCGCACTGGGACTGATTAGTCACCAGAATAGATTTCCACATCTCCAGAGAGCAGGTGCCAACACCGAGCATTTTTTAAGGAGTATCTTAAAGGAGGAGAGAGTGAGGCGGAGAGGTTTAGGGAGGGAATTCCAGAGCTTAGGGCCCAGGCAGCTGAAGGCACGGCCGCCAATGGTGGAGCGATGGAAATCGGGGGATGCGCAAGAGGCCAGAATTGGAGGAACGCAGAGATCTCAATGAATACACAATGAATGGTAGGACCCTAGGAAGGACAGAGGATCAGAGGGACCTTGGTGTGCATGTACATAGATCCCTGAAGGCAGCAGGACAGGTAGATAAGGTGGTTAAGAAGGCCTATGGGATACTTGCCTTCATTAGCCGAGGCATAGAATATAAGAGCAGGGAGGTTATGATGGAGCTGTACAAAACGCTAGTTAGGCCACAGCTGGAATACTGTGTGCAGTTCTGGTCACCACACTATAGGAAGGATGTGATTGCATTGGAGAGGGTGCATAGGAGATTCACCAGGATGTTACCTGGGCTGGAGCGCTTCAGCTATGAAGAGAGACTGGACAGGCTGGGGTTGTTTTCCTTCGAGCAGAGAAGGCTGAGGGGGGACCTGATTGAGGTGTACAAAATTATGAGGGGCATAGATAGGGTAGATAGAAAGGAACTTCTCCCCTTAGTAGAGGGGTCAATAACCAGGGGGCATAGTTTCAAGGTAAGGGGCAGGAGGTTTAGAGGGGATTTGAGGAAAAACTTTTTCACCCAGAGGGTGGTTGGAACCTGGAACTCACTGCCTGAAAGGGTGGTAGAGGCAGGAACCCTCACAACATTCAAGATGCATTTAGATGAGCACTTGAAACGCCATAGCATACAAGGCTACGGACCGAGTGCTGGAAAATGGGATTAGAATAGACAGGGCTTGATGGCCGGCGCGGACACGATGGGCCGAAGGGCCTCTTTCTGTGCTGTATAACTCTATGACTCTATCTCGGGGGGTTGTAGGGCTGGAGGAGGATAGAGATAGGAAGGGGGCGAGGAGGCCATGGAGGGATTTTGAACACAAGGATGAGAATTTTAAAATCGAGAGGTTGCTGGACCGGGAGCCAATGTAGGTCAGCGAGCACAGGGGGTGTGATGGGTGAACGGGTTTGATGCGAGTTTGGACATGAGCTCGTACCAGCTCAGAGCCCACGGTCTGTACAAAGCCAACTATGAAGTCTTGTTAACCGTGAGAGGGCTGTACGAGAGAGAGAGAGAAAGAGAGAGAGAGGAGAAAGGTTAGATATCGCCTTTGTGTGGTAGGTTTAGTGGAAGCAAAAATAAACCCTGAACCCCACACGTCCATGAAGGTCCCGGAGTCCATCCCCCAGTGTTTTTGCAGTCCCAGGGCAGGTCGGCGAAGGGCACACCATAATATGCTCTCAGGAATAAGGGAGGTGAAATAAAAAAATCAGCCAGAACCTTTCTCCTTTTTAATTCTTCCCCCCACCCCGCCTCCCCCCCCCATGAGGACCCTGACTCTTGCTGGGTTACGAGTCCATCGCTACCGCTCGCCGCTCAGCCCCTTGCCCGGATGGCGTCAGGCTATTCGACTGCAGTGTGCGTCCTCACCTGGCATCCAAGCAGGCGGGTTTCCGCCTGATTCACCGGATAGCGTTCATGATCCAGAGTCATGGCGAACAATGGCAATCGCTCCAAACCCTTCTGCTTTGCCCCAATTCCAGTAACTAGAAGGGCTTAAATATGAAAGCAAAAAGCAACCTGAAATAATGTCTATTTAATGGCTGATTAAAAAGAAAGGCTTGCATTTATATAGCGACCACCGGATGTCCCAAAGGGCTTTACAGCCAATGAAGTATAGTCGCTGTTGTAATGTGGGAAACGCGGCAGCCAATTTGCGCACAGCAAGCTCCCACAAACAGCAATGTGATAATGACCAGATCATCTGGCTTTTTTTGTCATGTTGGTTGAGGGATAAATATTGGCCAGGACACCGGGGATAATTCACGCTGCTCTTCTTCAAAATAGTGGCCATGGGATCTTTTACACCCACCTGAGAGAGCAGGTGAGGCCTCGGTTTAACGTCTCATCCGAAAGACAGTGCGGCGCTCCCTCAGCACTGACACTGGGAGTGTCAGCCTAGCTTTATGTGCTCAAGTCCCTGGAGTGGAACTTGAACCCATAACCTTCTGACCCAGAGGTGAGTGTGCTACCCACTGAGCCACAGCTGACACTTGAGCACATGAACATAGGAACAAGAGGAGGCCATTCAGCCCCTCGAGCCTGTTCCGCCATTGAATTAGACCGTGGCTCCCTTTAACTCCATCTACCCGCCCTGGTTCCGTATCCCTTAATACCCTTACCCAACAAAAATCGATCAATCTCAGTTTTGAAATGTTCATTTGACCCCCCGGCCTCAACAGATTTTTTGGGGAGAGAGTTCCAGATTTCCACTACCCTTTGTGTGAAGAAGTGCTTCCTGACATCACCCCTGAATGGCCTGGCTCTGATTTTAAGGTTATGCCCCCTTGTTCTGGACTCCCCCCCGCCAGAGGAAATAGTTTCTCTCTCTATCTACCCTGTCGACTCCTTTAATCATCTTAAACACCTTATTAGATCACCCCTTAATCTTCTAAACTCCAGGGAATACAAGCCCAGTCTGTGCAACCTGTCCTCGTAATTTAACCCTTTTAGTCCCCGGGTATCATTCTGGTCAATCTGCCCTGCTCAACCTCCAAGGCCCGTATATCCTTCCTGAGGTGCGGAGCCCAGAACTGAACGCAGTTACTCCAGATCGGGGTCTATCAAGAGCTTGATACAACTGCAGCTTAACTTCCACCTCCTTGCCTTCCAGGCCCCTTGAGATAAAGGTGGTTCTGTAATACAGGGAAGTCAGTAGCACAGGATGGAGCCTGAATCAGGTCTGGGAACTCAGCGCTGCCTAATTATGTGACAGAGAGGTTTACGAATTGTGTGCGCGAGTTATAAATAACTGTTGGCTGCCTGATCTCCAAGCCAGTCAGGAACGCTTTTATGCGAATCGCACCTCACACTTTACAGATGTAAAGGACCCCTAACATCTGGCATATAAGCCGCACTCTCGTATACCTCATCCTTCCTGACAAGTTTCACTTCATTTTATTAAGAAGTCCCTGGTGGAAAAATCTAGTTTGGGACACCGAGAGGTGATCTCATTGAAACGTATAAAATTCTGAGGGGGATTGACAGGGTAGATGCTGAGAGGCTGTTTCCCCCTGGCTGGAGAGTCTAGAACTAAGGGGCATAGTCTCAGGATAAGGGGTCGGCCATTTAGGCCTGAGATGAGGAGGAATTTCTTCACTTGGAGGGTGGGGAATCTTTGGAATCCTCTGCCCCAGAGGGCTGTGGAGGCTGAGTCGTTCAGTATATTCAAGGCTGAGATCAATAGATTTTTGGCCACTACAGGAATCGAGGGATATGGGGATAGGGCGGGAAGGTGGAGTTATCATCGAGTCATAGGGGGAAAAATTCAGCTGCTTGCGCCTCCCGTTAGCGCCTCAAGAGGGCGCTAATGGGGCGTAAAGCAGCTAACGCCCGGGCGCAGCGCCGCCCACGCCTCCCGAAAAATTTAGTGGGAGGTTAGCGGCGGCGGCAGCCGGTAGCGCCCTGTGGCGCTGCGCCGCCGGCGATGACGTCATCGCCGTGCGCAGCACCCCGCTCGCGCCCCGGCCGTGATCTTCAGTCGCGCCCCCTGATTTACCGCCAGACGCTATGTCCGACGGGTTCAGGGAGGCGTACGTGCGGCCGGGGCGGCGATATTTAAAGCGGAGGTGGCAGGCGGCCATTTTTGTTGCTGGCCGCCTGCCAGCACCTGCCCCCGGCCCCCGTGAAGCCCCCCCACCGTGAAGTGCCGGCTGCGCTCCAAGAGCCCGGCACTTCTCTTGAGTGCCGGGCTCTTTTGCCGGCACTCCCGATCCCTGGGGGCCCAGCTGGGCCCCGGTTCGCGCTGCGCAGGGTCCCTCCCCTTTAAGAAGGGGAGGAAGGCCTGCAATACCGCGGCGCGACGTGCCACAGCGCGTGGCGCTGCGGCACGTAGCGCCAGGATATTCACTCGCAGCGCCCCAAGAGGGATGCGGGCTGCTTCCAGTTGCGTCCCGCTTCCCTCTTGGGGCGCAACCACTGAAGTTCCGGCGCGGGGCCGCTAATTTTTTCGGGGCGCTAAAAGTCGCGCCCCGGCGAGGTTAGCGCCCCAAATGGGGCGCGACTCAATTTTTACCCCATAGAGTCATAATGGCACGGAATGAGGCCATTCGGCCCATCGAGTCCGTGCCGGCTCTCTGTAGAGTAATCCAGTCAGTCCCATTCCCCCGCTCTATCCCCGTAGCCCTGCAAGCTTATTTCCCTCAAGTGCCGATCCAGCCTCCCCTTGAAAACATTGAGGGGGAAAAATTCAGTTGGTTTGCGCCTCCTGTTGGCACCTTAAGAGGGCGCTAATGGGGCGCAAAGCGACTAGCGCCCGGGCGCGGCGATGTTTGCGCCGCTCATGAAATTGAGCAGACATTTTGCAGCGGTGCTAAACACTACCGCCGCGATCTCCTGCGCCGGCAGATCGTGATGTTAGTCGAGCGTGCAACGATCCGGTAGCACCCCGGACCGGATATTGAGTGGTGCCCCCTGTCTTACCGCCTGCCGCTAGCAACCACAGGTTGAGGGGAGCGTTTTGCAGTCGGGAAGGGACTGGGGGAGCGCTACTTCAAGGCGACCGCTTCCTGCCTTTTTTTGTCGGCGACATTTTTGCACCACGCATTCTGAGTGAGAGAGAGAGAGAGACTTCTGGAGAGATTCAACACTGTGTTGAGGAGTTTTGGGTACTGAACAACACTTTGCAGGCTCTTTTTGATTTGATCTTCCTTGCATCGATTTAGAAGAGACTGTGGGGGCTGCACTCTGAGCTCTGTCCCTGGGCCCCTCCATTGTTCTTTCCAGCAGATTTGATGTACAGGTCTCTCCAGGCCAAGATTCAAGGCTGCAATGAGCAGGGTGTGGATGGAGAGCAAGATCGACCCTCCCCTTTAAGAACTGGCCGGGGCCATTGTGTCTGTGTTCCATTGCTGACTGACATCACATGAGCTTCGCCAGCGCTCTGAGGTAGCGCCTCGCTCCTCGGCGTTAGCGCCTTAAGACAGGTGTGTAGCGCCTGATTTAGCGCTCCAATCACCTTCAGGGGCGATAGAAGCCAAGTTTGCAGTCGGAGGCGATAATTAGCGCCAGGCGCTAAACTTTGCGCCCGGCCGATAATCGCGCCCCAAACGGGGGCGATACCGAATTTCTCTCCCTGAGTGTCTCCATTTCCAGCACTTCCGTTGGCAGCGAGTTCCAGGTCATCACCATTCGCTGCGTAAAGAAGTTTTTCCTCATGTCCCCCCTGTATCTCTTGGAGGTCGAAGATCAGCCATGATCTCATTGAATGGTGGAGCAGGCTCAAGGGGCCGAATGGCCGACTCCTGCTCCTATTTCTTATGTTCTTATGTGCTTATTGCCGAGGTTGAAAAGAGCAGGTGGAGGTCAATGGGTCAACAATTGGTGGTCAGGTGACATCAAGCTTGGATTTTGAAAGCCTGGAGGTCATAGGAGGAAAAGGATCTCATGGTCTTGAGGCCCTGGGAGAGAATGAGTTGGAGTAGGAGATGGTGGAATGGGGCAGGATTTCAACATGGTGTGGGTGCAGGGAGCAGGCAGGTTCGGTAGGACGGGGGGGGTGGGGGGAGCGGGGATAGAAGTTTTGGAGGATAGAGAGAAGAAGGTTCAACGAAGAAATGGCCAGAGTAGAACCAATAAAATCGGGAAAGCTTGCGACGGGATAGGTTGGGGGGGATCAGAGGTGAGAGAAGGATGGCCTAGCAAATGCCTTACGGTATCCGGGCCTTGGTTGGAGTTGGGTTTTACAGATCAGAGAATGTCGCAGCCGCAGAAATGGAAATAAACTTGCGGGGCTACGGGGATAGAGCGGGGAGAATGGGACTGACTGGATTGCTCTACAGAGAGCCGGCACGGACTCGATGGGCCAAATGGCCTTCTTCTGCGCCGTATTGACTCTATGACCTCCAAGTCACACACCAGCCTGACTTGGATATATATCGGCCATTCCTTTATCATCACTGGGTCAAAATCCTGGAACTCCCTCCCTAACAGCACTGTGGGAGCACCTTCACCACACGGACTGCAGCGGTTCAAGAAGGCAGCTCACCACCACCTTCTAGAAACATAGGAGCAGGAGTCGGCCATTCAGCCCTTCGAGCCTGCTCCGCCATTCAATATGATCATGGCTGATCCTCTATCTCAATACCATATTCCCGCTCTCTCCCCACACCCCTCGATGCCTTTTGTGTCTAGAAATCTATCTATCTGCTTCTTAAATATATTCAGTGACTTGGCTTCCACAGCCTTCTGTGGTAGAGAATTCCACAGGTTCACCACCCTCTGAGTGAAGAAATTTCTCCTCATCTCAGTCCTAAATGTCCTACCCCGTATCCTGAGACTGTGACCCCTCGTTCTACACCCCCCAGCCAGGGGAAACATCCTCCCTGCATCCAGTCTGTCTAGCCCTGTCAGAATTTTATACGTTTCGACGAGATTCCCTCTCATTCTTCTAAACTCTAGTGAATACAGGCCTAGTCGACCCAATCTCTCCTCATACGACAGTCCTGCCATCCCAGTAATCAGTCTGGTGAACCTTTGCTGCACTCCCTCTATGGCAAGTATATCCTTTCTTAGGTAAGGAGGCCAAAACTGCACACAGTACTCCAGGTGAGGTCTCACCAAGGCCCTGTACAACTCTAGTAAGACATCCTTGCTCCTGTACTCAAATCCTCTTGCAATGAAGACCAACATACCATTTGCCTTCCTAACTGCTTGCTGCACCTGCATGTTTGCTTTCAGTGACTGGTGTACAAGGACACCCAAGTCCCTCTGTACATCGACATTTCCCAATCTATCACCATTTAAATAATACTCTACCTTTCTGTTTCTCAAGGGCAGCTCGGGATGGGCAATAAATGCTGGCCTTGCCAGCGACGCCCACATCCCAGGAACGAATATAAAAAAAGAAGGCTATTTGGCCCATCAAGCCCGAGCTGGGCTTTCTCTTCACCTTATGTTAACAATCCTACACCAATCAATAGGTGGAAAATTAAAAATACATACCAATCGATATTGGACATTGGGCGGGGGGGGCTGGGGGCGGGGGGTGAGGCGGGGGGGGGGGAACTGGCAATTTTAACCTAACCTAAGTAAGTTCGCAGATGACACGAAAATTGGTGGAGTGGTAAATAGCGAGGAGAGAAGCCTCAGGCTACAGGACAATATAGACGGGTTGGTCAGATGGGCAGAACAGTGGCAAATGGAATTTAACCCTGAAAAGTGTGAGATGATGCATTTTGGGAGGACTAACAAGGCAAGGGAATGGTAGGACCCTAGGAAGGACAGAGGATCTGAGGGACCTTGGTGTGCATGTACATAGATCCCTGAAGGCAGCAGGACAGGTAGATAAGGTGGTCAAAAAGGCATATGGGATACTTGCCTTCATTAGCCGAGGCATAGAATATAAGAGCAGGGACGTTATGATGAAGCTGTACAAAACGCTAGTTAGGCCACAGCTGGAATACTGTGTGCAGTTCTGGTCGCCACACTATAGGAAGGATGTGATTGCATTGGAGAGGGTGCAGAGGAGATTCACCAGGATGTTACCTGGGCTGCAGCGCTTCAGCTATGAAGAGAGACTGGACAGGCTGGGCTTGTTTTCCTTCGAGCAGAGAAGGCTGAGGGGGGACCTGATTGAGGTGTACAAAATTAGGAGGGGCATAGATAGGGTAGATAGAAAGGAACTTTTCCCCTTAGTAGAGGGGTCAATAACCAGGGGGCATAGTTTCAAGGTAAGGGACAGGAGGTTTAGAGGAAAAACTTTTTCACCCAGAGGGTGGTTGGAATCTGGAACTCACTGCCTGAAAGGGTGGTAGAGGCAGGAACCCTCACAACATTCAAGAAGCATTTAGATGAGCACTTGAAACGCCACAGCATACAAGTCTACGGACCAAGTGCTGGAAAATGGGATTAGAATAGACAGGGCTTGATGGCCGGCGCGGACACGATGGGCCGAAGGGCCTCTTTCTGTGCTGTATGACTCTAATCCGCCCGCATTGCGGACCGGAAGCAGAAAAAGTAACCCTGAAAGCTGCTCGCTTCTTGTGAATACGCTGGTGCCCTTTAGGGAAGGGAACTTGTCACCCCTGGCTGGTCTGGCCTACCTATACTTCAGTCCACACCAGGTGGTCGATTCTCAACGCCCTCTGAACAGGCCATGGTAAACAGCTCAGTTCATAGATCAGACAACACAGGAGGAGGCCATTCAGCCCGTCGTGCCTGTGCCAGCTCTTTGAAAGAGCTGGCCAAGTTGGCCAAACAATTTCTACAGCGGTCCAATGAGAAAGGCCCACCTCCATCTCCTCAGGCCATCCAGGGGCCTCTGGTCAGCTTCGGCCACACATCCTGCCAACAAATAATCCAACAAGGTTTCCTTGGCTCGATATTCAGCTACCATTTAAGTTGAGGGTTTGAGGGCTTGCCTTTTGAAATTGGTGGGCCGACACATTTGCTCATTCAAACGGCGCCAACGGTCGCGCGAGCCCGACGAGCGATCGGCGGGCGCGTCAACCTCACCGAGCTGCCTCACCTTTCGGCGGGGGTCAAGGGGTCGCAGGGCCTAGCCCGAAGGCCCAAGGCATACTTTTCACCTTGAAGTAGACTCTCGGCAGCTCAGCGGGGTTGTGAGCGCGCTCAGAGACAGGCTGCCCAGCGGAATGCAGATTGTGAAAGGTCGTCAGGGCAACACGGGGGTGGGGGGGTCGGTGGGTGGGAGGGGTGGGCGGAAAAAGAGAAAGAAAATGTCACTCGGAATTGCGAAAGCCTTGTCGCCCGTCTTAAGGCCTCGGCGATTTGAAGGCGAACAGCTGTTGTCACGTACGGTGGGCTATTTTTAGCTCTGAGGCCGGAGAAGGGAGGGGGGAGGAGGAGGGGTGGGGGGTGGGGAGCTTAGCAGCAAGCAGTCCCAGCGGAACGCTCCACTTACCAGCGAGCTCCTCTTCATCCTGCAGGCTGGCTTACAAGATCTGACACAGGCCCTCGTTCCGAAATTAGCATCAAACAAAACCGGCTTCCCGCGTCGCATGACGCAAGACCACAGCCGCAGTTTCTCTCTCTCTTCTCCCTTCTGAGGTTAATGAATGAATTCGAAGTGGCAAGCTAATTTTCCTTTTTGATGCGCAGTTTCTCCTTCCCCTTCTGATTCCGAGGGTGGTGACCTCTTTGGCGGGGCGCAGGGTTCACAGGCACTGGCTGCCCCACCTGTGCCATGCCCAACGCCATAGCGCGCGTGCGAGGCCCAGACACCGAGCGCTGGAAGGTGATAAGAACGTCAGAATTAGGAACAGGAGTTGGCGATTCGACACCTCGAGCCTGCTCCGCCATTCAATAAGATCATGGCTGGTCTTCAACCTCATCTCCACTCTCCCGCCCGATCCCCATATCCCTTGATTCCCCCAGAGTCCAAAAATCTATCGATCTCTGTCTTGAATATACTCAATGACTGTGCCTCCACAGCCCTCTGGGGTCGAGAATTCCAAAGATTCACCACCCTCTGAGTGAAGAAATTGCTCCTCATCTCAGTCCTAAATGGTGACCCCCTTATCCTAAGGCTCTGAGCCCCAGTTCTAGCCTCTACAGCCAGAGGAAACAACCTCCCAGCATCTACCCTGTCAAGCCCTCTCAGAATTTTATACATTTCAATCCTCCAGAGAATATAGGACCATTCTACTTAATCTCTCGCCATGCAACAATCCTCTCATCCCAGGAATCGATCTAGTGAACCTTCGTTGCACTCCCTCCGAGGCAGGTATATTCTTCCTTGGGTAAGGAGACCAGAACTGTACACAGTACTCCAGGTGTGGTCTCACCAGGGCCCTGTACAATTGCAGTAAGACTTCCTTACTCTTTTCCAAGGGTTGTGAATCTTTGGAATTCTATAACCCAGAGGGATGTGGATGCTTAGCTCCAACACCACTCAAGAAGCTCGACACCATCCAGGACAAAGCAGCCTGCTTGATCGGCACCCCATCCACCACCTTAAACATTCACTCCCTCCACCACCGGCGCACCGTGGCTGCAGTGTGTACCATCTACAAGATGCACTGCAGCAACTCGCCAAGGCTTCTTCGACAGCACCTCCCAAACCCGCGACCTCTTCCACCCAGAAGGACAAGGGCAGCAGCCGCATGGGAACACCACCACCTCCAAGTTCCCCTCCAAGTCACACACCATCCTGACTTGGAAATATATCGGCCGATCCTTCATCGTCGCTGGGTCAAAATCCTGGAACTCCCTCCCTAACAGCACTGTGGGAGCACCTTCACCACACGGACTGCAGCGGTTCAAGAAGGCGGCTCATCACCACCTTCTCAAGGGGCAATTAGGGATGGGCAATAAATGCCGGCCTTGCCAGCGACGCCCAGATCCCATGAACGAATAAAAAAAATATTTTTTAAATATTCAAGACTGAGATCAATAACTTTTGGACACTAATGGAATCAAGTGATATAGAGAAGGATGGGAAAGTTGAGTTGAGGTTGAAGAATGATACCCGGACTCCAAGGGTTAAGTTACGAGGAGAGATTACACAAATTAGGGTTGTATTCCCTAGAATTTAGAAGGTTAAGGGGTGATCTGATCGAAGTTTTCAGGATATTAATGGGAACTGATAGGGTAGATAGAGAGAGACTATTTCCACTGGTTGGGGATTCTAGGACTAGGGGACAGAGTCTAAAAATTAGAGCCAGACCTTTCAGGAGTGAAATTAGGAAACACTTCTACACACAAAGGGTGGTAGGAGTTTGGAACTCTCTTCCACAAATGGCAATTGATGCTAGATCAGTAGTTAATTTTAAATCTGAGATTGATAGATTTTTGTTAACCAAAGGTATTAATGGATATGGGCCAAAGGCAGGTAGATGGAGTTAGGTCACAGATCAGCCATGATCTCATTGAATGGCGGAGCAGGCTCGAGGGGCCGAATGGCCTCCTCCTGCTCCTATTTCTTATGTTCTATGTTCTTATAACCCAACCCCCTTGCAATAAAGGCCAACATAAGAACATAAGGAATAGGAGCAGGAGTAGGCCATTCGGCCCTTCGAGCCTGCGCCGCCATTCAATAAGATTGACGTAAGAAAACTACTGGGCACTCGGTCTACGCGTTAAACAAAGCTTTAATCAACTGTTTTTCAACATGGAGATCCAGTTGTGTCCTTCACTAGTTCCTGTTAAAGAATGTCCTGCGCAAGCTGGGCCCGTGCCCGAGTATTTATACTCTCCCTGGACAGCGCCACCAGCAGGCCGCCCAGTATTATTTCATAAGTCATTTCCACATGAATGACAAGATTCATGTCAGAGATCATGGCTGATCTTCTGCCTCAACTCCATTCACCGGCCCTATCGCCATATCCCTTGATGCCCTTACTAGTCAGAACTCTATCAACTTCTGTTTTGAATATACCCAATGACTGAACATACCATTTGCTTTCCTAATTGCTTGCTGTCCCTGCCTGCTAACTTTCAGTGATTCGTGTACAAGGACACCCACGTCCCTCTGAACACCAACATTTCCCTAATCTCTCACCTTTTACAAAATCTGACTGTCGGGCTCCCGGTCCTGTGTTTGCAAGATAGTCAATTATCCTTTCCTCTGCTCCAAGCCCAAGGAGCAGGAAATTACTGAGGTGCCTGATTAATGCTCTTCATTGATCAAACATTGATGCTAACTGTCGGCTAAGTCCTTTACTCATTAAACAGATTTGTAAGGCTGGAGACAGTAATGCGCTTGATAATTCACTTAATTTATTACTGACAAAACGTTAATCTTCAAACCACCCTAAACTCCCACACAGTGCAGCACACATTCACCCCAGGCTGGATCTAGCCAGCCCTGGGGAGGCGGGTTTGGAGGCAGAATCTGGGGGCGGGTGCCCATCCCGCCTCCGTGCCATCTTCCCGGGAGGCGAATAGCCATCCCACGCCGGGTCCCGCGTCATTGGAGGCAGGAAGGGATTACAACGCGGGCTTCCCGAAGGCTGCGAACCCCGTCAGGGTTACCGAGGCGAGCAGTGGGTCTGCGGGGGTCGGGAGGGTGCAAAAGTGAGCTGTGGAGGTGAGTGATGGGTGCAAGTGTGGAGAGGTGAGTATGTGAGGTGAGTGGAAAGTGTTAGAAAAGTTTACTTACCTTTGTTTCTTCCTGCAGGCTTCAGTCGGTGGGTATGCGGAGAGTCTCGCATCTCACCGGCAGAGATGACAGATGGCCGTTGCATTCTCAGATGCAACAACCATCTAATTTCCACAAAAGAAAGAGGTTTGATGAGGTCTTGAATTCAAGAACTCATCAAACTACAGAGAATGTCAGCGTTTGACAGCTTCACAGGGCTGTCAAACGATGACAATTCACCTGTCAAAAAATGTTGACAGATGAAACATCATACGCTGACATTCTCTGTAACCGGCTTCCCCTTAATTGGCCTGCTACACCCACTGGGCGGGCTTAACAAGCTCAATCAAGGGAAAATAGCGTGGGTTGGCCAGAAGTCGATGGAGGCGGGACTGAAACCCGACAAGTGGGAGTCCCTGCCTCCAAAAGCTCCCCATTGGCAAAATCCAGCCCCCCCCCGCCCCCCCACCACCGTGTCCAAAATTCACGTGCGTAGGTTTAACCAGGAACTGTGAAGGTGGCCACTCCAACCCTGTTCCCGCAATCAGGACTTGAGGCTTGAACTGTCTCTTCCTTTCCAGCTAAGTAAAAACCCTGTTCTTTGCAGCATTTTCTTTACGGTCTGCTTCCTGCAACACCATCCGACGGTTCATGACCACCCAGTTGTTTGAACCAATCACCAAACAGAGATGAGAGCAACAGTTCTGCGCATGCCGCTCATTGGCTCTCATGTGGGAGAAACCGCAGATATACAATCATTTGAATGGGCCGCCCGGCCCGTTAAAGGAGCCACACAGCCACCACCCCCCCCAAAAAAAAAATAATGAGCAGGAACATTGGCCCCCCATGCCTTTTCACACCTTACTGTGACTTCGTATCCTTGCTTTTCCCCGAGCCATAGCTTTGTTGGAAACAGCCTTTGACGTTTGGTCTCATAGAAGCATATTACCTTTTATATTGCAGCAATCTCCTGCCCTCACACCTATCCCCTGCTGTAATGAAAAGCCACCGTTTTCCAAGCTTATTTGTTTCAATCTTAATAATTCAGCAAGCTCAATATTCCTCTGCCTAGCTTATTGATTTGTCGGCGCTTATTTTTACAGTGCATTGTCCCCTGGTCCTGAAATTCATCCTTCTGTAATGTTATCAGCATCATTGAGGGGAAAGGACGAGCTTTTCGAGAACATGATTTAAACCAATTCTTTCGACATTACTGTCTTGTCATTGTTAGAAACCAAAGTAAGGGAAAAACATATCAATATTCTCACATAACAAAACAGCGCCCGTGAGATTGCAACCGACATCTACTCACGGATAACGGACTCACAGGGCTGGATTTTACCAGCCCTGAGGAGGCGGGTTTGGAGGCGGGACTGCTGTGAAAATCAAAAAGAATGGGAGCGGGTCCCGAACAGTGAGAAATTTTTATCATAAGAACATAAGACTTCGGAGCAGGAGTCGGTCATTTGGCCCCTCGAGCCTGCTCAGCCATTCAATAACATCATGGCTGATCTGATCTTGGCCTCACCTCCACTTCCCTGCCCGCTCCCCCTATAACCCTCGACTCCCTTACCGTTCAAAAATCGTTCAACTTCTATCGCTGACTCCGCACCCAAAGGCAATCATTTCTTTCTCCCCATTCACCCGACCGAACCGTTCAGAATTTTAAGCATTCGATAACATAAAAATTAGGAGCATGGGAACAGGAGGAGGCCATTCAGCCCCTCAAGCCTGTTCCGCCATTCAATGAGATCATGGTTGATCTGAATCTGAACTCCTTCTACCCGCCTTGGTTCCTGTAATCCTAAATTACCCTTGCCTAGCAAAAACCTGTCAATCTCAGTTTTGAAATTTTAAATGACCCCTCGGCTCGACGACGTTTTGGGGGGGAGAGAGTTCCCGATTTCCACGACCCTTTGTGTGAGGAAGTGCTTCCTGACATCACCCCTGAACGGCCTGGCTCTGATTTTAAGGTTCTGCCCCCTTGTTCTGGACTCCCCCCACCAGAGGAAATAGTTTCTCTCTCTCTTCCCTGTCAAATCCTTTAATCATCTTAAACACTTCAATTAGATCATCCCTTAATCTTCTATACTCCAGGGAATACAAGCCCAGTCTGTGCAACCTGTCCTCATAATTTAACCCTTTTAGCCCCCGGTATCATTCTGGTAAACCTACGCTGCACCCCCTCCAAGGCCAATATATCCTTCCTGAGATGTGGTGCCCAGAACTTTATAGAAAAGGACAACACTCTGATTGATGGGTGCATGCTCAGTACTTTTACCGTTTAGCAATTGCTGTGTAGTACCATGCTCCCTGAGGAAAGGATAGATTCAACAAGGAAATAAATTGTATTTAGAATATAAGAACATAAGAATTAGGAGCAGGAGTAGGCCACACAGCCCCTCGAGCCTGCTCCACCATTCAATAAGATCATAGCTGATCTTCGACCTCAACTCCAATTTCCCGCCACATCTCTATATCCCTTGATTCCCCTGGAGTCCAAAAATCTATCCATCTCAGCCTAGAATATACTCAAAGACTCAGCATTCACAGCCCTTTGGGGCAGAGCATTCCAAAGATTCACAACCCTCTGAGTGAAGAAATTCCTCCTCATCTCAGTCTTAAACCTCTTACCCCGAGACTATGCCCCCTAGTTCTAGACACTCCAGCCAGGGGAAACAACCTCTCGGCATCTACCCTGTCAATTCCCCTTCAGAATCTTGTATGTTTCAACGAGATCACCTCTCATTCTTCTAAACTCCAGAGAGTATAGGCCCAATCTACTCAATCTCTCATCATCGGACAGCCCTCTCATCCCAGGAATCGATCTAGTGAACCTTCGTTGCTCCGCCTCCAAGGCAAGTATATCCTTCCTTAGATAAGGAGACCAAAACTGCGCACATTACTCCAGGTGTGGTCTCACCAAGGCCCTGTACAATTGTAGTAAGACATCCTTACTCGAATTTCTCGAATGGCTGAGCAAAGCACGTACCCCATCCCGTATAGGCCTGGATTTAAGGCCCGTGTGGAGACAACAACTTGCATTTATCTAGCGCCTTTGACATAATAAAACATCCCAAGGCACTTCACAGGAGCGATTATCAAACAATAATTGACACCCAGCCACACAAGGAGATATTAGGACAGGTGACCTTAGAAACATAGAAAAATAGGAGCAGGAGTCGGCCATTCGGCCCTTCGAGCCTGCGCCGCCATTCAATATGATCAAGGCTGATCCTCTGTCTCAATACCATATTCCCGCTCTCTCCCCATACCCCTTGATGCCTTTTGTGTCTAGAAATCTATCTATCTCCTTCTTAAATATATTCCGTGACTTGGCCTCCACAGCCTTCTGTGGTAAAGAATTCCACAGGTTCACCACCCTCTGAAAGAAGAAATTTCTCCTCATCTCAGTCCTAAATGTCCTACCCCGTATCCTGAGACTGTGACTCCTCGTTCTAGACACCCCGGCCAGGGGAAACATCCTCCCTGCATCCAGTCTGTCTAGCCCTGTCAGAATTTTAGACGTTTCAATGAGATCCCCTCTCATTCTTCTAAACTCTAGTGAATACAGGCCCAGTCGACCCAATCTCTCCTCATACGACAGTCCTGCCATCCCAGGAATCAGTCTGGTGAACCTTTGCTGCACTCCCTCTATGGCAAGTATATCCTTTCTTAGGTAAGGAGACCAGAACTGCACACAGTACTCCAGGTGTGGTCTCACCAAGGCCCTGTATAACTGTAGTAAGACATCCTTGCTCCTCTACTCAAATCCTCTTGCAATGAAGGCCAACATACAATTTGCCTTCCTAACTGCTTGCTGCACCTGCATGTTTGCTTTCAGTGACTGGTGTACAAGGACACCCAGGTCCCTTTGTACATCAACATTTCCCAATCTATCACCATTTAAATAATACTCTGCCTTTCTGTTTTTCCTACCGAAGTGGATAACTTCACATTTATCCACGTTATACTGCGTCTGCCATGTATTTGCCCACTCACTCAACTTGTCTAAATCACCTTGAAGCCTCTTTGCATCCTCCTCACAACTCAAAAGCTTGGTCAAAGCGGTAGGTTTTAAGGAGCGTCTTAAAGGAGGAGGTAGAGAGGCGGAGAGGTTTAGGGAGGGAATTTCGAAGCTTGGGGCCCAGGCAGCTGAAGGCACGGCCGCCAATGGTGGGAGCGATGGAAAGATATATAGGGCCTTGGTGAGACCACACCTTAAGTATTGTGTGCAGTTTTGGTCACCTTATCTGAGGAAGGATGTTCTTGCCATGGAAGGAGTTCAGCGAAAATTCACCAGACTGATACCTGGGATGGCAGGAATGACATATGAGGAGAGATTGGGTCGATTGGGCTTATACTCGCTGGAGTATAGAAGAATGAGAGGGGATCTCATCGAAACATATAAAATTCTGACAGGTCTGGACAAACTAGATGCAGGAAGAATGTTCCCGATGGTCGGAGAGTCCAGAACCAGGGGTCATAATCTAAGGATAAGGGGTAAGCCATTTAGGACAGAGATGAGGAAGAATTTCTTCACCCAGAGAGTGGTGAACCTGTGAAATTCTCTACCACAGAAGGTAGTTGAGGCCAAGTCATTAAATATATTCAAGAATGAGTTAGATATATTTCTTAAAGCTAAAGGTATCAAGGGATATGGGGAGAAGGCAGGTACAGGGTACTGAGTTTGGATGATCAGCCATGATCTCATCGAATGGCGGAGCAGGCTCGAGGGGCCGAATGGCCTACTCCTGCTCCTATCTTCTATGTTTCTATGTTTCTAAATCGGTAGATGCGCAAGAGGCCAGAATTGGAGCAACGTAGAGATCTCGGAGGGATGTAGGGCTGGAGGAGATTACAGAGTGACAGCGCTACAATAGACCCCCTGGGCCTGGGTCAGCACCTTCAGGAAAGTGCAGATGAAAGGTGACACACAAAAACCAAAAGCTGATAATCTGGCTCATGTTCTGTACGATCGCAAATGTAATACTCGCACGGCTCGCACAGGGAAGCCATAATAAGCCCATCCTTTTAATTTGATAACTATCGTCTACAAGAATCTCCGAGGGCACTAAATACAATAATTAGTATCAATCATGGTCCCCGCATGTGTTAATATGTTTGTTAGTTGTGCTCTTCAGTCTCCGAATGACCCAACTGTGGCTGACGAGGAACTGTCAATGGTGAGGGCAATAGAACTCCTGCAGGAAGAGGGACAGATTGACAATGGGGAGTGGGCGGGGAGGCTGATAACACGCTTCAAGAGAGTCAAACAATTTTTTCATGGTTAATAAGGCCGCTAGAAAAGCAAACAAAGCACCAGGGTTCATTTCTGGAGGGACAGGTTTGAAAAGCAGGAAAGTTATGTTCAAAATAACGACAGAAAACGCTGGAAAAACTCAGCAGGCCAGACAGCATCCGTGGAGAGAGAAACAGAGTTAACGTTAACTTTTTTTTTCCCTCCTAGAAGCTGGCAGCTGTCCTTCATTCTGCCAGTGCATTTCACACTTCTTTTAGCCTCAACCTGTCACATTAACACCACCTCTTGCCTTGATCATCTCTTAATGTCTCTTAATCTCTCCTTTTGTTCTTTCATCCCCTCCCCCTTTTCCCAGCTTTATCCTTGCCTTAAACGAATTTCCTTTCCTGCTTTTTCCAGTTCTGACGAAAGGTCTTCGACCTGAAACGTTAACTCTGTTTCTCTCTCCACGGATGCTGCCTGGCCTGCTGAGTTTTTCCAGCGTTTTCTGTTGTTATTTCGGATTTCCAGCATCCGCTGTATTTTGCTATCGTAAAGTTATGTTCAACTTGTATAGAACCTTGGAGTACTGAACACAATTCTGGGCTCCATATTATCGAAAGGATGTCGAGGCACTGGAGAAGGTGCAACAAAGATTTGCAAGGGTGATGCCAGAACTGAGAGGTTCTAACTATCAGGAAAGACCGAACAGGCTGGGGGCTCTTTTCTCTAGAAAAGAGAAGGCTGAGGGGGTGCCCTGAGAGAGGTCTTCAAAGTTATGAAGGGTAGAGGAAGAGAAGATGTTTCCACTTGTGGGGGAGACCAGAACTAGGGGCCACAAGTATAAGATAGTCACTAATAAATCCAATAGGGAATGCAGGAGAAACTTCTTCACCCAGAGAGTGGTGAGAATGTGGACTCGCTACCACAGGGAGTGGTTGAGACGAATAGCATGGATGCATTTAAGGGGAAGCTTGATAAACACATGAGGGAGAAAGGAATAGAAGGAGATGCTGATAGGGTGAGATGAAGAGGGGTGGGAGGAGGCTGGTGTGGAGCACAAACACCGGCACGGACCAGTTGGGCCGAATGGCCTGTTTCTGTGCTGCAAATTCATAAGAACATAAGACGTAGGAGCAGGTGTAGGCCATTCGGCCCCTCGAGCCTGCTCCGCCATTCAATAAGATCATGGCTGATCTGATCTTGGCCTCAACTCCACTTCCCTGCCCGCTCCCCATAACCCTTGACGTCCAAAAATGTGCGGGTTAGGTTGATTTGGCTATGATAAATTGACCCTTAGTGTTAGGGGTTGGATTAAATATATGGGGATAGGATGGGATATGTTAGGGGGAATTAAATACGTGGGGTTAAGGGGGTAGGGTGGGATATGTGTACTGTGGGGATTAAAGCAGGGACAGGGTACTGGATTTGGATGATCAGCCATGATCGTATTGAATGGTGGAGCAGGCTCGACGGGCCGAATGGCCTACTCCTGCTCCTAGATTCTATGTTTCTATGTTTCTTATCGTTCAAAAATCTGTCTATCTCCACCTTAAATATATTCAATGACTCCGCCTCCACAGCTCTCTGGGGAAGAGAATTCCAAAGATTCACGACCCTCTGAAAGAAGAAATTCCTCCTCATCTCAGTTTTAAAAGGGTGCCCCCTTATTCTGAAATTATGCCCCCTAGTTCTAGATTTCCCCACTAGGGGAAACATTCTCTCTGCATCTATCCTGTAGAGCCCCCTCAGAATCTTATATGTTTCAATAAGATCCCCTCTCATTCTTCTAAACTCCAATGAGTATCGGCCCAACCTGCTCAACCTTTCCTCATAAGACAACTCCTTCATCTCAGGAATCAACCTAGTGAACTGTCTCTGAACTGCCTCCAATGCAAGTATATCCTTCCTTATATAAGGAGACCAAAACTGTACGCAGTACTCCAGGTGTGGTCTCACCAACGCCCTGTACAGTTGTAGCAAGACTTCCCTACTTTTATACTCCATTCCCTTTGCAATAAAGGCCAACATTCCATTTGCCTTCCTAATTACTTGCTGTACCTGCATGCTAACTTTTTGTGTTTCATGTACGAGGATCCCAGATCCCTCTGTACCGCAGCATTTTGTAATCTCTCTCCATTTAAATAGTAATTTGCTTTTTTATTTTTCCTACCAAAGTGGATAACCTCACATTTTCCCACATTGTACTCCATCTGTCAGATTTTTGCCCACTCACTTAGCCTGTCTATATCCCTTTGCAGGCTGGATCTAGCCAGTCCTGGGGAGGCGGGTTTGGAGGCGGGACTGCCGGGAAAATGGCCGAATCTGGGGGCGGGTGCCCATCCCGCCCCCAACCCACCTCCGTGCCATCTTCCCAGGAGGCGGGTAGCCGACCCGCGCCGGGTCCCATCTCCTGGAAGCGGGAAGGGGAGGGGATTACAGACACTTAGAAAATAGGATTATCCCCATTTTACCCACACAAGTGTGGGCTTCCCGAAGGCTGCAAACCCCGCCAGGGACACCGAGGCGAGCAGTGGGTCTGTGGGGGTCGGGGAGGGGTCTAAAAGTGGAACAGGCTCAAAGGGACTGAGTGGCCTCCTCCTGTTCCTACGTTCAGATGCTGAGCCCAACTGTTTTTATACATCCGATAGAGGGGAGTATGAGAGCACGAATTGTGTACAGTATTTCTCGAGCTTTGGATGCGCGGATGCCCATTATTGGTCTTGTCCGCTCCTATTTGGCTAACTGAATGTTAAAGCTACGCTTCCGTTATTGAGGTCACACAGCTCATTTTAGACATAGTCCCTCATGTCTTCTCCGGAAATCCTCTTGTGACCAAATATTGCCCTTCCATTTGAGCTTAACCGATCTCCGTGTGCAAATTAACGCTTGGCGCCTGGGCTAGCTTCCCCAGTGAATGAGGCAGCCTCGCTTTTCACTCCCAGCTATTCTAATTAGACGTCTCGTCTACTTAATTAGTGCAGACTGCTCTGAAGGGCGTTGCTTAATTAAAAGTATAAACATTGAAATCCCGGTTAGATCTGGGTACCACAGTGCATTCGTTCTTAACCTCTGACCTTCTGATTTAAATATCAATGGTCACCAATTTCGACTTGTTAATTGGTTAATGCTTGCCAAATTGTTCATAATTCGTAATTCACTCCCTCCACCACCGGCGCACCGTGGCTGCAGTGTGTACCATCTACAAGATGCACTGCAGCAACTCGCCAAGGCTTCTTCGGCAGCACCTCCCAAACCTGCGACCTCTTCCACCTAGAAGGACAAGGGCAGCAGGCGCATGGGAACACCACCCCCTCCAAGTTCCCCTCCAAGTTACACACCATCCTGACTTGGAAATATATCGGCCGTTCCTTCATCGTTGCTGGGTCAAAATCCTGGAACTCCCTCCCTAACAGCACTGTGGGAGCACCTTCACCACACGGACTGCAGCGGTTCAAGAAGGAGGCTCACCACCACCTTCTCAAGGGCAATTAGGGATGGGCAATAAATGCCGGCCTTGCCACCAATGGCCACATCCTGAGAGTGAATAATGAAAATAAATCATATATCTTTCGGATGAGACATTAAACTGTGCTCTCTCAGGTCAACATAAAAAATCCCATGGCACCATTTCGAAGATCAGGGGCGTTCTCCTCGGTGTCCTGGGGCCAATATTTATCCCTCAACCAAGATCACTAAAACAAATGACCGAGTTATTTTTCACATCGCTGTTTGTGGGATCTTGCTGTGCACAAATTGGCGACTGCGTTTCCTACATTACAACATAAAAGGCACTTGATTGGCTATAAAGCACTTTGGGACGTCCTGAGGTCATGATAGGCACTATAGAAATGCCCTATAAATGAAGTACTTTGTTGTAATGTAGGAAACGTGGAAGAGAACTTGCGCACAGCAAGCTCCCACAAACAGCAATGTGATAATGACCAGATTATCTGTTTTACGGATGTTGATTGAGGGATAAAAATTAGCCCAAGGCACCGGGGAGAACTCCCCTGCTCTTCTTCGAAACAGTGGCCATGGGATCTTTTACGTCCACCTGAGAGAGCAGACGGGGCCTCGGTTTAACGTCTCATCTGAGAGATGGCACCTCCGACAGTGCAGCGCTCCCTCAGCACTGCACTAGGAGTGTCAGCCTAGATTATGGGCTCAAGTCTCTGGAGTGGGACTTGAATCCGTGACCTTCTGACTCACGTGAGTGTAGATGGTAAGTGGCTATTCCACGACCAATTGCCTTCCAGCGATGCAGCTTAGCTCGGAGTTCCTTGCCTTGTAGGGCTCAGTACCACACTGGGCATTACAACTACCCCACTGAACCACTAAAGCAAAATAAAGAAAGACATTTCTGTAGCACCTCTCACCGACCTCAGGACGTCCCAAAGCGCTTTACAGCCAATGAAGTACTTTTTGACGTGTAGTCGCTGTTGTAATGTAGGGAAACGCGGCAGCCAATTTGCGCACAGCAAGCTCCCACAAACAGCAATGTGATAATGACCAGATCATCTGTTTTAGTGATGTTGGTTGAGGGATAAATATTGGCCCCAGGACACCGGGAGAACTCCCCCCTGCTCTTCTTCAAAACAGTGGCCGTGGGATCTTTGATGACCACTTGAGAGAGCAGACGGGGCCTCGGTTTAACGTCTCATCCAAAAGACGGCACCTCCGACAGTGCAGCACTCCCTCAGTACTGGCACTGGAAGTGTCAGCCTGGATTTTTGTGCTCAAGTCTCTGGAGTGAGACTCGAACCCAAAACAATCTGATTTAGAGGTGAGGGTGCTACCCACTGAGCCACAGCTGACACAGACCACCCTCGTCCAACTCCCAGTAACCTCTGTAGCATCTCCTGCGTCCCGCCTCAACCCCAGCTCATCCACGCCCTCGGGCCTCCATGCCCAAATTCACCAACGCTGTTCCCGCCTGAGTCCAAAATGTTGCCACCCGCTTTCTGTCCCGTGCTAAGCCCTCTCCACCATCATCTCTCTTAGGCAGTCCCTCGGAACCGAGGATGACTTGCTTCCACACTAAAAATGAGTTCTCAGGTGACTGATGAGTCCAATGCGGGACCTACAGTCTCTGTCACAGGCGGGGGCAGACGGTGGTTGAAGGGGGCGGATGGGTGGGGTGCTTAGGACGACGTGCGCTCCTTCCGCTGTTTGTGCTGGGCTTCCGCTTGCTCCCGGCGAAGAGACTCGAGGTGTTCGGCGCCTTCCCGGATGCTTCTCCTCCACTTTGTGCGGTCTTGGGCCAGGGATTCCCAGGTGTCGGTGGGGATGTTGCACTTTTTCAAGGAGGCTTTGAGGGTGTCCTTGAAGCGTTTCCTCTGCCCACCTGGGGCTCTCTTGCCGTGTCGGAGCTCCGAGTAGAGCGCTTGTTTTGGGAGTCTCGTATCGGGCTTGCGGACGATGTGGCCCGTCCATCGGAGCTGATCGAGCGTGGTCAGAGCTTCGATGATGGGGATGTTGGCCTGAGCGAGAACACTGACGTTGGTGCGCCTATCCTGCCAATGGATTTGCAGGGTCTTGTGGAGGCAGCGTTGGTGGTACCTCTCCAGTGCTTTGAGGTGCCTGCTGTACATGGTCCATGTCTCTGAGGCATACAGGAGGGCGGGTATCACTACTGCTCTCCACCATCAACCCTTTCCTCGTCAACCTTCATTAGCTCCCTAAGCACCACACCCCCACTCCCTTCAAATGCTTTGCATTCAAAACCCTCGTCCCTCTGCTACAACTGTACAGGGTGTTGGTGAGACCACACCTGGAGTACTGCGTACACTTTTGGTCTCCTTATTTAAAGATGGATATACTTGCATTGGAGGCAGTTCAGAGAAGGTTCACTAGGTTGATTCCTGAGATGAGGGGGTTGTCTTATGAGGAAAGGTTGAGCAGGTTGGGCCTATACTCATTGGAGTTTAGAAGAATGAGAGGTGATCTTATTGAAACATATAAGATTCTGAGGGGGTTGGACAGGGTAGATTCTAAGAGGATGTTTCCCCTAGTGGGGGAATCTAGAACGAGGGGACATAGTCTCAGAATAAGGGGTCGCCCCTTTAAGACGGAGATGAGGAGGAATTTCTTCTCTCAGAGGGTCGAGAATCTTTGGAATACTCTGCCCCAGAGAGCTGTGGAGGCGGAGTCACTGAATATATTCAAGGCGGAGATAGACAGATATTTGAGCTACAGGGGAGTCAAGGGTTATGGGGAACAGGCAGGAAAGTGGAGTTGAGGCCAAGATCAGATCAGCCATGATCTTATTGAATGGCGGAGCAGGCTCGAGGGGCCGATTGGCCGACTCCTGCTGCTATTTCTTATGTTCTTATGTTCTAAACTCTCACCACAGCCTCACCCACCAATCTCCACTGCTACTAATTCTTCCAGTCCAATGTTCCAAAGCATGCCCCCCACCCCCTACCACACTCTTCCAATTCTTGCCCCCTTTGCATCACCCTTTCACCCGCTACAACTTATCCCACCCTATCATGCTTCCCTTAGCCCCTTTGCTACAACAAAATCTTGCGTCTATCTAGCGCCTTTGACATAGTAAACCGTCCCAAGGCGCTTCATAGGAGTGTCATCAAACAAAGTTTGACACCGAGCCAGAGAGATATTAGGACAGGTGACCAAAAGCTTGGTCAAAGAGGTCGGTTTTAAGGAGCGTCTTAAAGGAGGAGAGAGAGGTGGAGAGGTTTAGGGAGGCAATTCCAGAGCTTAGGGGCCCAGGCGGCTGAAGGAACGGCCGCCAATGGTGGAGCAAAGGAAGTGGGGGATGGACAACAGGCCAGGAGTTGGAGGAGCGCAGAGTTCTCGGAGGGTTGAAGGGTTGGAGGGGTTACAGAGATAGGGAGGGGGGGACGAGACCATGGAGGGGTTTGAACAGTGCTTCCAACACTCTGCCCAAGAGCCTCCTCAAAGCCTACTGGTTACCTCTCCTCACCCTCCGTCCATAGCTGCTAAGTGTCAATTCTTACTGCTTCGAAGTGCTTTGGGACATTTCCCTACAACTAAGGTGCTGTATGAATGCAAGCTGGAGTTGCATCTTTGGAACTGAGTGGCTGGTCGAGATGCACCAACTGTGATCTGCTGCGCTCCTCCAACTCTGACAATTTTTTTTATTCGCTTATGGGATGTGGGCGTCGCTGGCAAGGCCGGCATTTATTGCCCATCCCTAGTTGCCCTCGAGAAGGTGGTGGTGAGCCGCCTTCTTGAACCGCTGCAGTCCGTGTGGTGAAGGTGCTCCCACAGTGCTGTTAGGGAGGGAGTTCCAGGATTTTGACTCAGCGACGATGAAGGATCGGCCGATATACTTCTAAGTCAGGATGGTGTGTGACTTGGAGGGGAACTTGGAGGTGGTGGTGTTCCATGCGCCTGCTGCCCTTGTCCTTCTAGGTGGAAGAGGTCGCGGGTTTGGGAGTTGCTGCCGAAGAAGCCTTGGCGAGTTGCTGCAGTGCATCTTGTAGATGGTACACACTGCAGCCACGGTGCGCCGGTGGTGGAGGGAGTGAATGTTTAAGGTGGTGGATGGGGTATCAATCAAGCGGGCTGCTTTGTCCTGGATGGTGTCGAGCTTCTTGAGTGCTGTTGGAGCTGCACTCATCCAGGCAAGTGGAGAGTATTCCATCACACTCCTTACTTGTGCCTTGTAGATGGTGGAAAGGCTTTTAGAGTCAGGAGGTGAGACACAGAATACCGCAGAATACCCAGCCTCTGACCTGCTCTTGTTGCCACAGTATTTATGTGGCTGGTCAATGGTGACCCCCCAGATGTTGATGGTGGGGGATTCAGCGATGGTAATGCCATTGAATGTCAAGGGGAGGTGGTTAGACTCTCGCTTGTCCACCCCAATTTCCTTCAGCCCCACCGTTGGCGGCCGTGCCTTCAGCCGCCTAGGCCCCAAGCTCTGGAATTCCCTCCCTAAACCTCTCCGCATCTCTTTCCCTCTAAGACGCTCCTTAAAAGCTAACAGTGGAGAAATTCAGTCTCGCCCCGTTTGGGGCGCAATTATCGGCCGGGCGCAAAGTTAAGCACCTGGTGCTAATTATCTCCTCCGAATGCAAACTTGGCTTCTATCGCCCCTGGAGGTGATTGGAGCGCTAAATCAGGCGCTACACACCTTTGTTAAGGCGCTAACGCCGAGGAGCGAGGCGCTAACTCAGAGCACTGGCAAAGCTCATGTGATGTCAGTCAGCAATGGAACACAGACACACAGTTCTTAAAGGGGAGGGTTGATCTTGCTTTCCATCCACATCCTGCTCATTGCAGCCTTGAATCTCGGCCTGGAGAGACCTGTACATCAAATCTGTGGGAAAGAGCTCAGAGTGCAGCCCCCACAGTCTCTTCTAAATCGATGCAAGGAAGGTCAAATCAAAATGAACCTGCAAAGTGCTGCTCAGTACCCAAAACTCCTTCACACAGCGTTGAATCTCTCCAGAAGTCTCTCTCGCTCTCTCTCAGAATGCGTGGTGCAAAAATGTCGCGACTAAAAAAGGCAGTAAGTGGCCGCCTTTAAATAGCGCTCCCCCAGTCCCTTCCCGACTGCAAAATGCTCCCCTCAACCTGTCGTTGCTAGTGGCAGGCGGTAAGGCAGGGGGCATCACTCAATGTCTGGTCCGGGGCGCTACCGGGAAGATGCACGCTCGACTGACGCCATGATCTGCCGGCGCAGGCAATCGTGGCGGTAGTGTTTAGCGCCACCGCAAAATGTCTGCTCAATTTCGCGAGTGGCGCAAACATCGCCGCGCCCGGGCGCTAGTTGCTTTGCGCCCCGTTAGCGCCCTCCGCTAACGGGAGGCGCAAAGCGACCGAATTTTCCCCCCAACCTCTTTGACCGAGCATTTGGTCACCTCACAGAATCACAGAATCCCCACAGTGCAGATAGAGGCCATTTCGGCCCATCGAGCCTGCACCGACACATATCCCACCCTATCCCCGTAACCCCACGTATTTAATCCCCCCTAACACTAAGGGTCAATTTATCATAGCCAAATCAACCTAACCCGCACATCTTTGGACTGTGGGAGGAAACCAGAGCACCCGGAGGAAACCCACGCAGACACGGGGAGAATGTGCAAACTCCACACAGACAGTCACCCGAGGCCGGATTCGAACCGGGTCCCTGGCGCTGTGAGGCAACAGTGCTAACCACTATGCCACCGTGTTGCCCTGTCCTGTCCCGGTATCTCCTCGCGTGGCGCGGTGTCAGATGTGTCGGGTGTGACGCGCCCTGGGGACATTTTTACTGCGACGAAGGCCCTGACTGTCGAACTCGCTGCTGCCCATTGCCTCGCGGGTGCAGCCGCTCACGAGCCCAGCTTGAAGACTTCTTCCGAGGAGCCTCTTCAAATCAATCAGCAGCACAGAGCATGCGGCATGTGACCACAGACTAATTAGCGCTCGCATTGCCCCCAGCTACACTCACTCTAAACCACAAAGGGACAGAGAGCACCATTAAACCCAGCTTTTGTTTCTCTTTACCTCATTAACTTTGCCTAATTATTTACCTAATTAATTTTTAATGTATGGTATAAACAGAATGCATTATGAAGACCGCTGGGATATGATTTACAGTCCAGCTGCAGAGCTGTTCATACTGTGCCTGCGACTGCACCTTACAGATCTTAGCTTAACGCGCATTTACGTCCACATCCCATTCTTTCCTCCCTCCCTGTTTCCCCCCCCCGACTTCTCCTCTCCCGAAGGCCTACCCACAAATGCCCATTCACAAGTGGCAGCCAGTGGCTCACTGGGTCGCGCACTCGCCTCTGAGTCATGAAGGTCGCGGGTTCAAGTCCCACTCCAGGGACTGGAGCACATTAATCTAGGCTGACGCTCCCAGTGCAGTGCTGAGGGAGCGCCGCACTGTCAGAGGTGCCGTCTTTCGGAGGCCCCGTCTGCCCTCTCAGGTGGATGTAAAAGATCCCACGGACATTATTTCAAAGAGAGAGCAGGGGAGTTCTCCCCAGTGTCCTGACAAATATTTATCCCTTAATCAATATAACAAAAACAGATTATCTGGTCATTATCACATTGCTGTTTGTGGGAGCTTGTTGGCTGCTGCGTTTCCCACATTACAACAGTGACTACACTTCAAAAAGTACTTCATTGGCTGTAAATCGCTTTGAGATGTCTGGTGGTCGAGAAATGCAAGTCTTTCTTTCTTTATAGGAGGCCATTGAGCCCATCGTGCCTGTGCCGGCTCTTTGAACGAGCTCTCCAATTAATCCCACTCCCCCTGCTCTTTCCCCACGGCCCTGCTAATTTTCCCTTTTCAATTATTCATCCAATTCCTCTTTTGAAAGTTACCATTGAATCTGCTTCCACCGCCCTTTCAGGCAGCGCGTTCCAGATCACAACAACTCGCTGCGTAAAAATAATTCTTCCCATCTCCCCTTCCGGTTCCTTTGCCAATGGCCTGAAATCTGTGCCCTCTGGTGACCAACCTTCCTCTCAGTGGAACCAGTTTCTCCCCTATCTACTCTCACAAAACCCCTCATAATTCTGAACACCTCCCCTAACCTTCTCTGCAAACTCCATGCATGAGCTGGGGAGTGATTGTCAGCAGGCCATCTCAACCACGCAAGGTATCACACTCGAGCACTGTCCTATCCTCATCTGATGATGCCAAATTGGGGGAGGATAGTCTATACCGAGGAGGACTGCAACAAGCTACAGGAGGACATTAATAAACTTGCAGAATGGGCACATAATTGGCAAATGAAGTTCAACACAAATAAATGTGAGGTATTACATTTTGGTAGGAAGAATAGGGAGGGTGCGAGTCTAGGTGGGGTTGAGGAACAAAGGGATCTCGGAGTACAAATACACAAATCACTAAAAGTTGTGACGCAGGTTAGCAAGGCCATAAAAAAAGCAAACCAAGCACTAGGGTTTATTTTTAGAGGGATAGAATTGAAAAGTAGGGAAGTTATGCTAAACCTGTATCGAACCTTGGTTAGACCACACTTGGAGCACTGCGTGCAGTTCTGGTCGCCGTATTATAAAAAGGATATAGAGGCACTGGAGAGGGTGCAGAGAAGATTTACAAGGATGATACCAGAAATGCGAGGGTATACATATCAGGAAAGGATGAACAGGCTGGGTCTCTTTTCTCTTCAAAAAAGAAGGCTGAGGGGTGACCTAATAGAGGTCTTTAAAATTATGAAAAATTTTGATAGAGTAGATACAGGGGGAGTGTTTCCACTTGTGGGGAAGAGCATAACTAGAGGCCATCAATATAAGATAGTCACCAAGAAATCCAATAGGGAATTCAGGAGAAACTTCTTTACCCAGAGAGTGGTGAGAATGTGGAACTCGCTACCACAGGGAGTGGTTGAGGCGAATAGTATAGATGTATTTAAGGGGAGGCTAGACAAGCATATGAGGGAGAAGGGAATAGAGGGTTATGCTGATAGAGTTAGATGAGGAAAGACGGGAGGAGGCTCGTGTGGAGCATAAATGCTGGCATGGACTGGTTGGGCCGAATGGCCTGTTTCTGTGCCGTATATCCTATGATGTCTGGTAAGGTCATTACATGGTAATCAAGAGCAGGAACCCTGGCTGAGATTTTGTGTCTATCCCTAGTACAGTGGTGTTGATCGCCAAGTACTGCCCCAACTAAAAACAGCTAACACAACGCAATAACTTGCATTTATATAGCGCCTTTAATGTAGTAAAACGTTCACAGGAGCATTATAAGACAAAAATTGACCCTGAGCCACATAAGAAGATATTAGGGACAGGTGACCAAAAGCTTGGTCAAAGTGGTAGGTTTGAAGGAGCGTCTTAAAGGAGGAGAGCGAGGCGGAGAGGTTCAGGGAGGGAATTCCAGAGCTCGGGGCCCAGGCAGCTGAAGGCACGGCCGCCAATGGTGGAGCGATGGAAATCGGGGGATGCGCAAGAGGCCAGAATTGGAGGAGCGCAGAGATCTCGGAGGGTTGTAGGGCTGGAGGAGGTGACAGAGAGCAAGGGGCCAGAATTGGAGGAGCGCAGAGATCGCGGAGGGTTGTAGGGCTGGAGGAGGTGACAGAGAGCAAGAGGCCAGAATTGGAGGAGCGCAGAGATCGCGGAGGGTTGTAGGGCTGGAGGAGGTGACAGAGAGCAAGGGGCCAGAATTGGAGGAGCGCAGAGATCGCGGAGGGTTGTGGGGCTGGAGGAGGTTACAGAGAGCAAGGGGCCAGAATTGGAGGAGCGCAGAGATCGCGGAGGGTTGTAGGGCTGGAGGAGGTGACAGAGAGCAAGAGGCCAGAATTGGAGGAGCGCAGAGATCGCGGAGGGTTGTAGGGCTGGAGGAGGCGACAGAGAGCAAGAGGCCAGAATTGGAGGAGCGCAGAGATCTCGGAGGGTTGTAGGGCTGGAGGAGGTGGCAGAGATAGAAAGAGGCGGGGCCGTGGAGGGATTTGAAAACAAGGATGAGAATTTTAAAATTTGAGGCGTTGCCGAACCGGCGGCCAAAGTAGGTCAACGAGCACAATGGGCGAACGGGACTTGGCGAGAGTTAGGTGATTGAACCCGAGACCATCCTTGTCTCTGCATTTCAATTCTGTACTGGGCAATACACTTACTAAATCATTCCGTAACCTCCTATTCACCAAGTTCGGTGGTGCAGAAGTCAGCTGACAAAGTATTAAGCTTTTTGGTCGGAATCTAATTGGTGTATCTCCTACCCTGTGGAGAAAAGACATCTAACAATTTTTCTTGACCTTTGCTTATTTTATATGTGTTTCTTCTAGTTACTGGTTACACGTAGAGTCATCCAGACTCGAGTCGTCGTTGGCTTGTTCTCTCTACACAGATGCGGCTGTGATTTCCTGCAAAAAAAGTTTTTTGTTTTCCATACAGACGCCAGTATCTGCCACATTTGACCCCGTGTGACCCCACCTCATTGTCTTTGATGTAATGTTTTCCTGACTGACCTGTTTGGACACCATCCACACCTTTGATTGCCGTGATTATCTCTCTGCCGAGGTGTGATAAAGGGCAGTTGGAAAGATTAACTGTAATCATCTGGCTGTGTTCTCTGACTATATATGCTGTGACTATATGCATCTCTTCACTTCACCTGACGAAGGAGCAGCACTCCGAAAGCTTGTGATTTCAAATAAAGCTGTTGGACTATAACCTGGTGTTGTGCGACTTCTCACATTTGGTTACACCTTGACCTGTGTTTGCCCCCCCTCTCCTCGGTTCACAGACCTGGATCATGTCCCCTCTCCGTTAGAGCCCTAAGCCTCAGCACCCTCCTTGTCACACTTCTCTGACCTTCCTCAATGTAGGGGCGTCCAAAACCGTACGAGCTATTCCAAATATGGCTTTAAACTAAATCTCCGTCGCCCGACAATGTTTGACCAATGGAAAAAGAACTGGCATTTCGACGGTGCCTTTCACCACCTCAGGACGTCCCAAAGCGTTTTACAGCCAATGAAGTACTTTTGAGATGCAGTCATTGTTTTGATGTAGGGAACACGGCAGCCAATTAGTGCACAGAAAGCTCCCGCAAACAGCAATGTGATAATGACCCGATCATCTGTTTTTTTAGTGATGTTGGTTGAGGAATAAATATTGGCCCCCGGACACCGGGGAGAACTCCCCTGCTCTTCTTTGGAATAGTGGACTGCGGGATCATTTACATCCACCTGAGAGAGCAGACGGGGCCTCGGTTTAACGTCTCATCCAAAAGACGGCACCTCCGACAGTGCAGCACTCCCTCAGTACTGGCACTGGGAGTAGTCAGCCTGGATTATGCCCTCTAGTCTCTGGAGTGGGACATGAACCCTGCTACAACTGTACAGGGCGCTGGTGAGACCACACCTGGAGTACGGCGTGCAGTTTTGGTCTCCTTATTTAAGGAAGGATATACTTGCATTGGAGACAGTTCAGAGAAGGTTCACTAGGTTGATTCCTGGGATGAAGGGGTTGATGTCGGATGAAAGGTTGAGCAGGTTGGGCCGATACTCATTGGAGTTTAGAAGAATGAGAGGTGATCTTATTGAAACATATAGGGGGAGAAATTCGGTATTGCCTCGTTTGGGGCGCAATTATCGGCCGGGTGCAAAGTTTAGCGCCTGGCGCTAATTATCGCCTCCGACTGCAAACTTGGCTTCTATCGCCCCTGGAGGTGATTGGAGCGCTAAATCAGGCGCTACACACCTCTCTTAAGGTGCTAACGCCGAGGAGAGAGGCGTTACCTCAGAGCGCTGGCGAAGCTCATGTGATGTCAGTCAGCAATGGAACACAGACACACTGGCGCCGGCCAGTTTTTAAAGGGGAGGGTCGATCTTGCTCTCCATCCACACCCTGTTCATTGCAGCCTTGAATCTCAGCCTGGAGAGACCTGTACATCAATTCTGCTGGAAAGAACAATGGAGAGGCCCAGGGAAAGAGCTCAGAGTGCAGCCCCCACAGTCTCTTCTAAATCGATGCAGGGAAGGTCAAATCAAAATGAACCTGCAAAGTGCTGCTCAGTACCCAAAACTCCTTCACACAGCGTTGAATCTCTCCAGAAGTCTCTCTCTCTCTCAGAATGCGTAGTGCAAAAATGTCGCCGACAAAAAAAGGCAGGAAACGGCCGCCTTTAAATAGCGCTCCCCCAGTCCCTTCCCGACTGCAAAACGTTCCCCTCTACCTGTTGTTCCTAGCGGCAGGCGGAAAGGCAGGGGGCGACACTCAATATCCGGTCCGGGGCGCTACCGGGGCGTTGCACGCTCGACTGACGTCACGATCTGCGAGCGCAGGAGATCGTGGCGGTAGTGTTTAGCGCCGCTGCAAAATGTCTAGTTAATTTTGCGAGCGGCGCAAGCATTGCCGCGCCAGGGCGCTAGTTGCTTTGCGCCCCATTAGCGCCCTCTTAGGGCTCTAAAGAGAAGCGTAAAGCAATCGAATTCTTCCCCCATAAGATACTGAGGGGGCTCGACAGGGTAGATGCAGAGAGGATGTTTCCCCTCGTGGGGAAATCTAGAACTCGGGGGGCATAGTTTCAGAATAAAGGGTCGCCCTTTTAGAACTGAGATGAGGAGGAATTTCTTCTCTCAGAGGGTCGTAAATCTGTGGAATTCACTGCCCCAGAGAGCCGTGGAGGCTGGGTCATTAAATACATTTGAGGTGGAGATAGACAGATTTTTGCAAGATAAGGGAGTGAAGGGTTATGGGGAGCGGGCAGGGAAGTGGCTTTGAGTCCTAGATCAGCCATGATCTTATTGAATGGCGGAGCAGGCTCGAGGGGCCAAGTGGCCTATTCCTGCTCCTATTTCTTATGTTCTTATGTTCTTATGTTCTCGGACCTTCTTGACTCAGAAGCTAAGAAGGCTGAGCCACGGCTAACAAAGGGAGTGCTGGCAATCACAACGTACCTCATGGGAAGGATCGCTGCTGTTGCCTTGTCAAACATTCATTTATTACGCGAGCGAGAACTTGTAGAAGTGCGGCTGGTGTAGAGCTGGAATAGTTAATGAGGATCTGGGAACTGTATCTGCTCTGATTTACTTGACCCTGACAGATTGTTTGAAAACAGTTCGCTAAGTGACACTTACTTGAGAGACTTTGGGAGAAATGTAAACTGTAAAGCAGTAAAGTTTTACTGAGCCACTTTCTGCCTTGACATCAGGTAAGATTTTCCCATGCTTCCCTCCTCCTCTAGCTATTCTGCTGCAACGCCCCCTGTGAAAAGAAGAGAAAGGCTTGCATTTATGTAGCGCCTTTCACCACCTCAGGACGTCCAGAAGAGTCAGGGGTTGTCCATAGCGCGGCCCACGGGCTCACGGGCAGCTCCTGAGGCCTGGCATTCCGGCCTATGAGGCCTAGGCTTAACGGGGGAGGGAGGGAGGGAGGGAAAGACCTGCTTTTATACAACGCCTTTCACAACCTCAGGACGTCCCAGAGCGCTTCACAGCCGATGATGCACTTTTGGAGTGTAGTCACTGTTGTAATGTAGGAAAACGCGGCAGCCCAAATTGCGCACAGCAAGATCCCACAAAGAGCAATGTGATAAATGACCAGACAATTTTTTTTTTAGTGATGTTGACTGAGGGATAAATATTGGCCCCAGGACACCGGGGAGAACTCCCCCCCTGCTCTGCTTCTAAGTAGTGCCACGGGATCTTTTACATCCACCTGAGAGAGCGGACGGGGCCTCGGTTTAAAGTCTCATCCGATAAGACGGCACCTCCAACAGCGCAGCGCTCCTTCAGCACTGCACTGGAGTGTCAGCCTAGATTTGTGTGCTTTCGGTCTACTAGAGTAGGACTTGAACCCACAACCTTCTGACTCAGAAGTCACTCAGTGCTACCCACTGAGTCATGGATGACACCAATTCTGGTCTCATCCTTTGTTTCATTACTTGTCATATTATCAAAGACTCATAGAATGAAACCGCACAGAAGGAGGACATTCAGCCCATCGTGCCTGTGCCGGCTCTTTGGTAGAGCGATCCAATTAATCCCACTCCCCTGATCTTTCCCCATTGCCACTTTCACCTTACACCATCATCCCTTTGGCCATTGAATCACTCCAGCCCTCCACTCTTTCCATGCCTCACTCCCCGCTTTTACCTGACTCTGCACTTGCTTAAAAACTGTTGAACCTCTAACGTCTCGCAGTTCTGACGAAGGGTCATCGACCTGAAACGTTAACTCTGTTTCTCTCTCCCCACAGATGCTGCCTGACCTGCTGAGTATTTCCAGCCTTTTCTGTTTTTATTTCAGTCCGAGACTATTCAGGAAGTTAAATCCTGGGCCTCACCTCCAGACTCGACTATTCCGACACTCTCCTGGCCAGCCTCCCACCTTCCCCCCTCCGTAAACTTGAGCTCATCCAAAACTCAGCTGTCCGTATCCTAACTCGCACCAAGTCCCGTTCACCCACTCTGTGCTTGCTGACCTCCATTGGCTCCCGGTCCGGCAACACCTCAAATTTAAAATTCTCATCGTTTCCATGGCCCTCGCTCCTCCCAATCTCTGTGACCTCCTCCAACCCCACAACCCTCCGAGATCTCTGCGCTCCTCCAATTCTGGCCTCTTGCGCATCCTCCAATTTCCATCGCTTCACCATTGGTGGCCATGCCATCAGCTGCCTGGGCCCTAAGCTCTGGAATTCCCTCCCTAAACCTCTCATCCGCCTCTCTCTCCTCCTTCAAGACACTCTTTAAAACCTACCGCTTTGACCAAGCTATTGGTCACCTGCCCTAATATCTCCTTGTGTGGCTCGGTGTCAAATTTTGTTTGATAATCGACCTTGTGAAGCGCCTTGGGACGTTTTACTGCGTTAAAGGCGCCCGATAAATACAAGTTGTTAAATGTTTCCCTAATTTATTTCAGGGAAAGACTCCTTCTGTTCTTACGGTGGCTCAGTTGGTAGCACACCTTGCCTCTGAGTCAGAAGGTTGTGGGTTCACGTCCCACTCCAAGGGACTTGAATACATTAAATCTAGGCCGACACTCCAGTGCCAGTACTGAGGGAGTGCTGCACTGTCGGAGGTGCTGTCTTTCAGATGAGATGTTAAACTGAGGCCCCGTCTGCTCCCCCGGGTGGATGTAAAAGATCCCAGGGCCACTATTTTGAAGAAGAGCAGAGGGGAGTTCTTCATCAATAAGGTCTTAGTCAATAATTATCCCTCAACCAACATCACTAAAACAGATGATCTGGTCATTATCACATTGCTGTTTTTGGGCTCTTGCTGTGCACAAATTGGCTGCCGCGTTTCCCACATTACAACAGTGACTCCACTTCAAAAAGTACTTCATTGGCTGTAAAGCGCTTTGAGACGTCCGGTGGTCGTGAAAGACGCTATAGAAATGCAAGTCTTTCTTTCTTTTACCTGGTCTGGTCTACCTGTGAGTCCAGTGGTTGACTGTTACTGCCCTGAGATGGCCAGCAAGCCAACCAGTTGTCAACTTAGGCCACATACTGAGAATAAAGCAATGGAGGGAAACTGAATTGGCAATCTCGGTTGGTCAGAGGGGTCATAAGATGCTGGGAAATGGAAATGGTGTCCTGCACGCTGGATGTTGGTCCTTCAGCTAGGTTTCTCAGTACCACAAGTTGCTTTTATAAGGCGTCACCTGAGCATATCGAAGCTCTTGTCAGAGACGAGATGAAACCAAAACCAAGCACTGCCTGGTGAGCAGTTAGGGGATGCAACCAAAGGGCATCGCTGGAGAAAGATCTTCAGGAGAGTTTGGGAGGAGGGCAGAGAAGTAGCAAGGCTGGGGTGTTTAGGGAAAATGTTTCAGAGCATGGGCCCAGGCCGGCTGAAGGTTGAGAAGAGAGACAGAACAAGCATGGGGTTTGCAAAGAACTCTGGGGGAGGGGGGCTCGGGAGAGGTGAAGAGATCGGGGGAGGTGAAGAGATCGGACGAGGTGAAGAGGTCAGGAGAGGTGAAGAGGTCGGGAGAGGTGAAGAGGTCAGGAGAGGTGAAGAGGTCGGGAGAGGTGAAGAGGTCAGGAGAGGTGAAGAGGTCGGACGAGGTGAAGGGGTCAGGAGAAGTGAAGAGGTCGGACGAGGTGAAGAGATCGGGGGAGGTGAAGAGATCGGGGGAGGTGAAGAGGTCGGATAAGGTGAAGAGGTCAGGAGGGGTGAAGAGGTCGGGAGAGGTGAAGAGATCGGACGAGGTGAAGGGGTCAGGAGAGGTGAAGGGGTCAGGAGAGGTGAAGAGGTCGGGAGAGGTGAAGAGGTCGGACGAGGTGAAGAGGTCAGGAGGGGTGAAGAGGTCGGGAGAGGTGAAGAGATCGGACGAGGTGAAGGGGTCAGGAGAGGTGAAGGGGTCAGGAGAGGTGAAGAGGTCGGGAGAGGTGAAGAGGTCGGGAGAGGTGAAGAGGTTGGGAGAGGTGAAGAGGTCGGGAGAGGTGAAGGGGTCAGGAGAGGTGAAGAGGTTGGGAGAGGTGAAGAGATAGGAGAGTTGAAGAGATCGGGAGAGTTGAAGAGATCGGGAGAGTTGAAGAGGTCGGGAGAGGTGAAGAGGTCAGGAGAGTTGAAGAGGTCGGGAGAGTTGAACAGGTCAGGAGAGTTGAAGAGGTCAGGAGAGGTGAAGAGGTCAGGAGAGGTGAAGAGGTCGGGAGAGGTGAAGAGGTCGGGAGAGGTGAAGAGGTCGGGAGAGGTGAAGAGGTCAGGAGAGGTGAAGAGGTTGGGAGAGGTGAAGAGGTCAGGAGAGGTGAAGAGGTCGGACGAGGTGAAGAGATCGGGGGAGGTGAAGAGATCGGGGGAGGTGAAGAGGTCGGATAAGGTGAAGAGGTCAGGAGGGGTGAAGAGGTCGGGAGAGGTGAAGAGATCGGACGAGGTGAAGGGGTCAGGAGAGGTGAAGGGGTCAGGAGAGGTGAAGAGGTCGGGAGAGGTGAAGAGGTCGGACGAGGTGAAGGGGTCAGGAGGGGTGAAGAGGTCGGGAGAGGTGAAGAGATCGGACGAGGTGAAGGGGTCAGGAGAGGTGAAGGGGTCAGGAGAGGTGAAGAGGTCGGGAGAGGTGAAGAGGTCGGGAGAGGTGAAGAGGTCGGGAGAGGTGAAGAGGTCGGGAGAGGTGAAGGGGTCAGGAGAGGTGAAGAGGTCGGGAGAGGTGAAGAGATCGGGAGAGTTGAAGAGATCGGGAGATTTGAAGAGATCGGGAGAGTTGAAGAGGTCGGGAGAGGTGAAGAGGTCGGGAGAGGTGAAGAGATCGGGAGAGTTGAAGAGGTCGGGAGATTTGAAGAGATCGGGAGAGTTGAAGAGGTCGGGAGAGGTGAAGAGGTCAGGAGAGTTGAAGAGGTCGGGAGAGTTGAAGAGGTCAGGAGAGTTGAAGAGGTCAGGAGAGGTGAAGAGGTCGGGAGAGGTGAAGAGGTCGGGAGAGGTGAAGAGGTCGGGAGAGGTGAAGGGGTCGGGAGAGTTGAAGAGGTCGGGAGAGTTGAAGAGGTCGGGAGAGGTGAAGAGGTCAGGAGAGGTGAAGAGGTCGGGAGAGGTGAAGAGGTCGGGAGAGGTGAAGAGGTCAGGAGAGGTGAAGAGGTCGGGAGAGGTGAAGAGGTTGGGAGAGGTGAAGAGGTCAGGAGAGGTGAAGAGGTCAGGAGAGGTGAAGAAGTCAGGAGAGGTGAAGAGGTCGGGAGAGGTGAAGAGGTCGGGAGAGGTGAAGAGGTCAGGAGAGTTGAAGAGGTCAGGAGAGGTGAAGAGGTCAGGAGAGTTGAAGAGTTCGGGAGAGGTGAAGAGGTCGGGAGAGTTGAAGAGGTCAGGAGAGGTGAAGAGGTCAGGAGATTTGAAGAGGTCAGGAGAGGTGAAGAGGTCGGGAGAGGTGAAGAGGTCGGGAGAGGTGAAGAGGTCGGGAGAGTTGAAGAGGTCAGGAGAGGTGAAGAGGTCGGGAGAGGTGAAGAGGTCGGGTGTGGTGAAGAGGTCAGGAGAGGTGAAGAGGTCGGGAGAGGTGAAGAGGTCGGGAGAGGTGAAGAGGTCGGGAGAGGTGAAGATGTCGGGAGAGGTGAAGAGGTCGGGAGAGGTGAAGAGGTTGGGAGAGGTGAAGAGGTCGGGAGAAGTGAAGAGGTCAGGAGAGGTGAAGAGGTCGGGAGAGGTGAAGAGGTCAGGAGAGGTGAAGAGGTCGGGAGAGGTGAAGAGGTCGGGAGAGGTGAAGAGGTCGGGAGAGGTGAAGGGGTCAGGAGAGGTGAAGAGGTCGGGAGAGGTGAAGAGGTCGGGAGAGGTGAAGAGGTCGGGTGTGGTGAAGAGGTCAGGAGAGGTCAGGAGTGGTGAAGTGGTCAGGAGAGGTCGGGAGAGGTGAAGAGGTCAGGAGAGGTGAAGAGGTCGGGAGAGGTGAAGAGGTCGGGAGAGGTGAAGAGGTCGGGAGAGGTGAAGAGGTCAGGAGTGGTGAAGTGGTCAGGAGAGGTCGGGAGAGGTGAAGAGGTCAGGAGAGGTGAAGAGGTCGGGAGAGGTGAAGAGGTCGGGAGAGGTGAAGAGGTCGGGAGAGGTGAAGAGGTCGGGAGAGGTGAAGAGGTCGGGAGAGGTGAAGAGGTCGGGAGAGGTGAAGAGGTCAGGAGAGGTGAAGAGGTCGGGAGAGGTGAAGGGGTCAGGAGAGGTGAAGAGGTCGGGAGAGGTGAAGAGGTCGGGAGAGGTGAAGAGGTCGGGTGTGGTGAAGAGGTCAGGAGAGGTCAGGAGTGGTGAAGTGGTCAGGAGAGGTCGGGAGAGGTGAAGAGGTCAGGAGAGGTCAGGAGAGGTGAAGAGGTCGGGATTGTCTCCTTAGAGCAGAGCAGTGTACGGCAAGATTTACTTGAGGAGTGCAAAATCATGAAGGGTTTTGACAGAGTAAATCGGCAGAAAATGTTTCCAGTGGCAGGAGGGTCGGTAACCAGAGGATTTAAGATAATTGGCAAAAGAACCAGAGGGGAGATGAGGAGAATTTTTTTTACAAAGCAAGTTGTTGTGATCTGGACCGCACTGTCTGAAAGGGCGGTGGAAGCAGATTCAATAGTAACTTTCAAAAGAGGAATTGGATAATTGGATAAAGTGCAGGGCTGTGGGGAAAGAGTAGGGGGCAGTGGGACTAATTGGAGAGCTCTTTCAAAGAGCTGGCACAGGCATGATGGGCCGAATGGCCTCCTTCTGTGCTGTGATATTCCATGGTTCTAAGTCGTGGGCGACATGTAGAAGAGGATTAGGATTGTGAATTGATACGGGGGCTGGAGAGCCAGTGGCTGTGGGAGAGGACAGGGGAAAGGGGAGGGGAACTTACGGGTGGAATAGGATACGGGCAGCAGAGTCTTGGATGAATTGTCTACACAGGGCTGGACGCGCCAGGCAGCAAGGGGCATAATGGAGTCGAAGGCTATGACAGTGTGGATGAGGGTTCTGGCAAAACTGGGGATGAGGGTAGGGTAACGTTAGGGGAGGCTGTGGAGGTGGAAATAGGCAGGCTTGGTGGTAGCTGGCAGGTGGAGCTTGAAGATCAACCTAATAATGGCAATCAAACACTGAAAGAGGGAGGGAATTTTAGCGGATCAGGCCTGGGGGGGAGTCACGTTCCAGTCAGTTCTGAGCAGTGGCAGTAAGCGATGACTGTGATAGATCCTGTGATAGTGGAAAACGGGCGATCGTGAGTCGGCAGCCCATTTGACATCTCTCCTGGGTTTTCAATTCCCATTGCGTCCGACGTTCAGATAGCACGCCACAACGGGCTTCCCTGTTGTGTCAGCCATGGCCCAGGGGGTGGCGCACTCTCTCTCTCACCTCTGAGTCAGAAGGTCGTGGGTTGAAGTCCCGCTCCAGAGAGGTGAGCACAGAATCCAGGCCGACCACTCCCAGTGCAGTGCTGAGGGAGCGCCGCCCTGTCGGAGGTGTCGTTCTTTGGACGAGACCATTAAACCGAGGCCCCTGACATGAATCTTGTCATTCGTGTATGAAGTAATACTGGGCGGCCTGCTGGTGGCGCTGTCCAGGGAGAGTATAAATACTCGGGCATGGGCCCAGCTTGTGCAGGACATTCCTTAACAGGAACTAGCATTCCTTAACAGGAACTAGTGAAGGACACAACTAGATAGTTTTCTTACGTCAGCCCTGTTTGCCCCTCTCAGGTGGATGTGAAAGATCCCACGGAACTATCTTTAAGAACCAACGTCGCTGAAAGAACAGCTGATCTGGTCATTTATCACGTTGCTGTTTGTGGGAGCTTGCTGTGCACAAATTGGCTGCCGCGTTTCCTACATTACAACAGTGACTACACTTCAAAAGTACTCCATTGGCTGTGAAGCGCTTTTGGGACGTCCTGAGGTTGTGAAAGGCGCTGGAGAAATGTCGGCCCTTTCTGACGGTGCAATGGAATGACCCCTTGAAGCCGCAGCCACTCTCTCTCTCATTGGGTGGTGGAGCAGGGCCGGGCTGGAAGGAAAAAGCCGGCAGTTCATCGCCATCTGCTGCCAGGCAGCTCTTGCGTGTCTGTGTCGACTGCTGCCCTGGCCCATTGCCCGCTGAGATCAAACCTTGACAGCACGGCCTCCTCTGGCAGTGGCTGAGATGTTCCCCCCCACCCCCCACCCCGGTTGTCCGCTGTTGTGTACGGACAGGGAACTGAGCAACCTGGACGTTGCCGTGACGACAGGCGACCTTTCTTGACAGCTGCACCTGCCGACCCCCTCCGAGCCGACGTGTTACCCCGGCAACGGGGCCTTGCTGCGGAATCCCAGCACCCAGCCTGATAAGGGAGGGAGGAAGTCTTGTGCGGAGGGGAGGTTAATTCGAACGCTTAAATCTCCTCACACTTGCGCTTCAGTGATTGTAAATTGTGAGTGAGAGGAGAGGGGAGGGACAACAGTTGGGTTGCCAACTCCGGTTGTCCCTATTCCTGGAGCTTTCATCACATGACCTCCCACCTCGAACCACCCCGCCCCCCCACACTCCCGCCATTGGCCCATCCTCCAGCTGCACTGCCTTCCCCCGTCCAATCGGAAAGAGAACAGACTCTTTCGGGCAAAGGTTTGGCAGATGGAGCATAATGTGGGAAAATGTGAGGTTATCCACTTTGGTAGGAAGAATAAAAAAGCAAATTATTATTTAAATGGAAAGAGACTACAGAATGCTGCTGGTATAGAGGGATCTGGGGGTCCTAGCACATGAAACACAAAAAGTTAGCATGCAGGTACAGCAAGTAATTCGGAAGGTTGGCCTTTATTGCAAGGGGGATGGAGTATAAAAGTAGGGAAGTCCTGCTACAACTGTAGAGGGCGTTAGTGAGACCGCACCTAGAGTACTGCGTACAGTTTTGGTCTCCTTATTTAGGGAGGGATATACTTGCATTGGAGGAAGTTCAGAGAAGCTTCACTCGGTTGATTCCGGAGATGAGGGGGTTGTCTTATGAGGAAAGGTTGAGCAGGTTGGGCCTATACTCATTGGAGTTTCGAAGAATGAGAGGTGATCTTATTGAAACATATAAGATTCTGAAGGGGCTCGACAGGGTAGATACAGAGAGGATGTTTCCCCTCGTGGGGGAATCTAGAACTAGGGGGCATAGTTTCAGAATCGCCCATTTAAGACGGAGATGAGGAATTTCTTCTCTCAGAGGGTCGTGAATCTTTGGAATTCTCTACCCCAGAGAGCTGTGGAGGTGGAGTCATTGAATATATTCAAGGTGGAGATGGACAGATTTTTGAGCTACAGGGGAGTCAAGGGTTATGGGGAGCGAGCAGGGAAGTGGAGTTGAGGCCAAGATCAGATCAGCCATGATCTTATTGAATGGCGGAGCAGGGCTCGAGGGGCGAATGGCCGACTCCTGCTCCTAATTCTTATGTTCTTATTTGTGACCCAATTGGATTCACCTTGACTGTTAGCGAAACAGCCGTTTTTCCCCCCATCTCCGACACTTTGGTAACTGATAAATTAAAATGTTCAAAAGAAAATTTAAAAAAATGAAATTTTGTTTAACGCCCCCCCTGTGATTTGTCTCCCGGGATTTTGTTGGCAGCAGTGTCCGGGAGATTAATCTTCAATCCCTGAAGACTCCGGGCCGATCCCGGAGGATTGGCAAACCCCTAGCAGTAGAGCGCCGATACCTCAGGCCTAACGGCCCGTCCAGCGTGGAGTCAGGGGCGTGAGCAGCTCCTATGCACAGGTCAAGCCCGTGGGAGGAGGCGAAGAGTTGCTGGGTGGTGACACCATCCGAGCGCCTGCCACACAAGAGATTTCGAGAGGAGGTTCTGGAGCCTGAGGCCTAGGAAGTTGCCGGCATGGCCACCACTGGTGGGGAAAAGGCGGGGGGGTGGGTGGGGGGGGGTGGCGAGCGGGGGGAGGAGTCTGGAGTCGGAGGAATGGAGATTTCAGAGGGGAGGGAATGATAAATATAAGATAACCACTAATAAATCCCATGGTTGGGATTTGGAACGCGCTGCCTGATGGGGCGGTGGACACAGATTCAATAGTAGCCTTCAAAAGAGAATTGGATAAATACTCGAAGGAAAAAAAGTTGCAGGGTTATGGGGAAAGAGCGAGGGGAGCGGGACTGACTGGATTGTTCTTCGAAAGAGCCAGTGCAGAGTCGATGGGCCGAATGGCCTCCTTCTCTACTGTACTATTCTATGATTCATTTATATATATATATGTATAGCGCCTTTCATGACCTCAGGACGACCTAAAGTGCTTTGCAGTCAATGTTGTAATGTAGGAAACACAGTGGCCAAATTGCACACAGCAAGATCCCACACCAAGTTGATCATTTTAAAAAATTCATTCATGGGCTGTGGGCATCGTCAGCAAGGCCGGCATTTATTGCCCATCCCTAATTGCCCTCAAGAAGGTGGTGGTGAGCTGTCATTTCAGAGGGCAGTTAAGAGTCAACCACATTACTGCGGGTCTGGAGTCACATATCGGCCAGACCGGGTAAGGACAGTAGATTTCCTTTCCTAGTGAACCAGATGGGTTTTTACGACAATCCGGTAGTTTCGACAGTCACCATTACTGACAGATTTATTTAATTAACTGAATTTAAATTCCCCAGCTGCCGTGGTAGGATTTGAACTCTCGTCCCCCGTAAATCATTAATCCAGGCCTCTGGATTACTAGTCCAGTAACATAACCACATAAAAAGGGCAACACGGTGGCATAGTGGTTAGCACTGGTGCCTCACAGCGCCAGGGACCTGGGTTCGAATCCGGCCTAGGGTGACTGTCTGTGTGGAGTTTGCACATTGTCTGCGTGGGTTTCCTCCCACAGTCCAAAGATGTGCGGGTTAGGTTGATTTGGCTATGATAAATTGACCCTTAGTGTTAGGGGAATTAAATGCGTGGGGTTACAGGGATAGGGTGGGATATGTGTCAGTGCAGGCTCGATGGGCCGAAATGGCCTCGATCTGTGATTCACTATGCTACCGTAATGACCAGATGATCTGTTGTAGCGATGTTGGATGAAGGATATATATTTGCACAGGACACCGGGGAGAACTCCCTCGCTTGCTCTTCTTCGAAATAGTGGCTGTGGGATCTTTTACGTCCACCTGAGAGAGGGCAGACGGGGGCCTCGGTTCAAGGTGCGAAAGACGTCACACAAACACCGGCACCGGACCAGTTGTCCGAGTGGCCGGCTTGTGCGCGTGAATTCTGTGGCGACGCAGGGCTGGAGGAGGACGGCAAGCAGATGGGGCAATTAAGAGAGCGCGCACAGAACCCAGGGGGGAGGCGCTGGCCTCAAAGCTACCTCGGCAGCAGCTACTCAGAGCCACTCTGGGCCACGGCTGAAGTGATTGTCGGCACATTATCGCAGGTTCAATTGGAGGTGTTGGATGGATGAGCCATTAGCTGAGAGATCAGAGAAATGCTGTAGTCCACACAGATGATCACGGGCTGGAATGTGAAGCGATTATCCCAGCATCGCTGCCCCGGGGAGCTGAATACTTGAAAGAATCAAAGGCCATAATTAGCGACTCCGTATCTCTTATTTATGGGGCGCTTATGTAAGATTGAGTAACGAGCTGTTGCTCAGTGTGTTGTCGACCCTGCCTAAACCAGATTTAACACTGAGATTCAACGTAAAGCCGGGAACAGAAATCCACTTCAAACTCCGGCAGTGAGCACTTGTCCTTGATCTCCTTACAGATTCTGCAAGCTGTCGGCTGTGGGTCTGTGGGTAGCGCTCTCTCGCCTCTTCATCAGAAGGTTGCGGGACTGAGACCTGCTCCAGAGACTTGAGTGCATAATCCAGGCCGACGCTCCCAGTGCAGTGCTGAGGGAGCGCTGCACTGTCGGAGGTGCCGTCTTTCGGATGAGACCTTAAACCGAGGGCCCCGTCTGCCCTCTCAGGTGGATGTAAAAGATCCCCGCGGCCACTATTTCGAAGACGAGTGGGGGAAGTTCTCCCCGGTGTCCTGGGCCAATATTTATCCCTCAACCATACACCTAAAAACAGATTATCCAGACACTACACATTGCTGTTTGTGGGAGCTTGCTGTGCGCAAATTGGTTGCCGCGTTTTCCTACGTTACAACAGTGACTACACCTCAAAAAGCACTTCATTGGATCTCAGAGAGCTCCCCTGCTTTCGTTCGAAATAGTGGCCGCAGGAATTTTCACTTCCACCCGAGAGAGCAGACGGGGGCCTCGGTTTAAGGTCTCATCCGAAAGACGGCACCTCCGACAGTGCAGCGCTCCCTCAGTACTGGCACTGGGAGTGTCACAGCCTGGATTTTGTGCTCAAGTCTCTGGAGTGGGACTATGAACCCACAACCTTCTGACACAGGGCCAGGAGTGTCACCCACTGAGTCACAGCTGACACCTGTGGAGTGGGGAGATCCAGGGACCACATGGACAGATGGCTGAGCATGTTGGTCCCTCTCCACACAACACCGCACATACCACGCTGCAGGGAATACATTCGTTATTTGAATCCAGAAGGAATCGCAGGTTACCTTTCCCGTGTGGACAGACCACAGGCCCTAGACCCTGGTCCTAAAACTAGTCCTAGGTCCTGGTGCCAAGCTTTGTCTTGGGGTCTTTGAACATCCCATGAGTATTACATACAGTTAAATTAGGAGCTGGTAGAGGGAGCTTTACTCTGTATCTAACCCGTGCTGTCCCTGCCCTGGGAGTGTTTGATGGGACAGTGTAGAGGGAGCTTTACTCTGTGTCTAACCCGTGCTGTATCTGCCCTGGGAGTGTTTGATGGGACAGTGTAGAGGGAGTTTTACTCTGTATCTAACCCGTGCTGTACCTGCCCTGGGAATGTTTGATGGGACAGTGTAGAGGGAGCTTTACTCTGGTTCTAATCCTGCAAGTTGTCAATGTAAAATTCTGCGCTAAAATGGTAAACCAGTGAGAGGAAATGCACTAGTTCTTATATCCTGGTTGGAGCTCGTGCCAGCCTTTGTTTTGAAAGGAGTTAAATTAATTTGCTAATTTTACAGCTAAGTCGATTGGTTCTCTTCACAGGCGCCTTTAATAGGATGAATCTAATGAAGTGTTTACATTTTATTAAAAACCCTGTTATGAAGATAACTGTTTTAACTCCTGCGATAAGATTACAGATATGGCTCAAGGGAAACTCGGGGGAGGTAAATTGATTATTTTGAGAGGCATGTGGCTGGGTGATAAATCAGATTACAGCACGCAGTAAGACAGCCCGTTGATTCTTTCAAAGGCCCTTGAAAAGTCAACGTAATCGTAGCAACAGGAGGAGGCCATTCAGCCCCTCGAGCCTGTTCCGCCATTCAATGCGATCGTGCATCTGAACTCCATCTAGCCAGCCTTGGTTCCGTAATAGCCTTAAATAACGATTGGCTTTTCTTTTCCTCCGCTCTTCCAATACTTACGCAAGGAACCGGAGCAGACAGAGCGATGAGAAATATTCAACCCCCACAAGGCAAGCAAACAGAAAGTGTGTGGAGAAAAAGGAACACGGATTTAATATGCAGTGGGCCTCTCCGGAAAGGGAACCATCCACTGGGAGAGTAGGGGAACTGGGCTCAGCGGTGATGCACCCCCGTGATTGAATGGTGTCAACCGAGGCTCAGTCATCGCGCCCTCGCCTCTGAGTCACAAGGTCGTGGGTTCGAGTCCCCACTCCACAGACTTCAGCCCATAATCCGGGCCGACACTCCCGGTGCAGTGCTGAGGGAGCGCCGCGCTGTCGAGAGGTGCCATCTTTCGGATGGGACGTTAAACCGAGGCCCCCGTCTGCTCTCTCAGGTGGACGCAAAAGATCCCACGGTCACTATTTCGAAGAAGAGCAGTGGGAGTTCTCCCCGGTGTCCTGGGGCCAATATTTATCCCTCAACCAACATCACTAAAAAGAGATGATCTGGTCATTTATCACATTGCTGTTTGTGGGAGCTTGCTGTGCGCAAATTGGCTGCCACGTTGCCTATATTAAAAGGGTGACTCCACTTCAAAAAGTACTTCAGTGGCTGAAAAGTGCTTTGGGACGTCCTGAGGTAATGAAAGGCGCTATAGAAATGCAAGTCTTTCTTTCACTGAATAGGTTGACCCGTGAGGAATGTGATGCGGGCTGTGTACAGATACTATAGCTAACACTGAGGCACAGTATCCGAGAGGAGTGAAATGTTCCCACCCCAGAAAGTCACTGGGGGCCCATGGGATTGTACTCCGACACAAGTTCTCAACAGGGCCACAGTTCCCAGCTGCGATTCTACAACATTTAGGCATCAGTGTCAGCTCCTGTACGTGTACAGCACACAGCAGGTAAAAGGGAACGATTCACTCCCGTCTGGTACTGTACGGCCCGTGCGTGTCTCAGTGTCAGCTCCTGCACGTATACAGCACACAGCAGGTAAAAGGGAACGATTCACTCCCGTCTGGTACTGTACGGCCCGTGTGTGTCTCAGTGTCAGCTCCTGCACATGTACAGCACACAGCGGGTAAAAGGGAACGATTCACTCCCGTCTGGTACTGTACGGCCCGTGTGTGTCTCAGTGTCAGCTGCTGTACATGTACAGCACACTCGTTGAAGCCCCACTCCAATAGTTGTGTACATAATGTGGGCTGACACTCCAGTGTAGCACTGAGGGACTGTTGGACCAGGTAGTGTATTCAGATGAATTGCAAAACTGAGGCCCTGTCCGCACTTTCAGGTGGACTAAAAGATGCTAAGGGTCTGTTGAAAGATGAGCAGCAGAGTTCCCCTAGTTTCCTGGGGTATATCCCTCGCTCAGCTGATCAGTTATTCGTTGCTGTATGTGGGTTTATTGGCGAGCTGCCGAAACCCTGGACTATTTCCCCTTCCCTCATCTCTGGGCAATGAGCAGAAAAAAAGGAAGACGTGCATTTATATAGCGCCTTTCGCGACCTTAGGACGTCCCAAAGCGCTTCACAGCCAATCAAGTGTAGTAACTGTTGTGATGTAGGAAACACGGCCGCCAATTTGCGCACAGCAAGCTCCCACAAATTGCAACGTGATAATGACCAGATCATCTTTTTAGTTATGTTGGTTGAGGGATAAATATCGGGCCCAGGACACCGGGGAATAACATCCCTACTCTTCTTCCAATAGTGGCCGTGGGATCTTTTACATCCACCTGAGAGAGCAGACGGGGGGGGGTCGGGGGGCCTCGGTTTAACGTCTCATCTGAAAGACGGCACCTCCGACAGTGCGGCGCTCCCTCAGTATTGGCACTGGGAGTGTCGGCCTGGATTATGGAGACGTGCCGGGTTCAAAGGGCGCTCCTCCCCTGATAGGGGCGTGCATGCTGGTGTCTAAACTTCCAGAAACATGGGGCAGGATGTGCAAAGTGTTTTCCGCACGCCCGCCCGCCCCATGCGGGCAGGGTGCCCCCTCCCGCTTGCCCCGCTAACTCCGGGCACCGTTGGGTGTGGTCTCAGCCCTAGGACTATCGTCGTCCGTGGTAGTTTGCCAACGGGGCACTGGGCGCCTGAAATGGACCACATTGGCAAACTACCACCATTTCATTGGTTGCCCTCAGTGCCATGTTCTCCTGGCCGGCCTCCCACCTTCCACCCTCCATAACCTTCAGCTCATCCAACACTCCGCTGCCCCCGTGTCCTAACTCTCACCGAGTCCCGTTCACCCATCGCCCCCTGTGCTCGCTGACCTACATTGGCTCCCGGTCCGGCAACGCCTCGATTTTAAAATTCTCATCCTCATGTTCAAATCCCTCCGTGGCCCTCGCCCCTCTCTCCCTGTCTCTGTAACCTCCTCCAGCCCCACAACCCCTCCGAGATCTCTGCGCTCCTCCGATTCCGGCCTCTTGCGCATCCCCCGATTCCCATCGCTCCACCATTGGCGGCCGTGCCTTCAGCTGCCTGGAGCCCCAAGCTCTGGAATCCCCTCCCTAAACCTCTCCGCCTCTCTCCCTCAATCTCCTCCTTTAAGATGCTCCTTAAAACCTACCTCTTTGACCAAGCTTTTGGTCGCCGGTCCTAATATCTCCTTATGTGGCTCGGTTTTTATCTGATTACACTCCTGTGATGCGCCTTGGGGCCTTTTACTATGTTAAGGGCGCGGTACAAATACACATTGTTCTTGAGAGCCCTGTAAGTAGAGGGACAGGAAAAAATAACAGGCCTAAAACCAACAAGGTGGAGGAGAAGCCTTTGGGGGCGATTTTGCCAGCCCTGGGGAGGCGGGTATGGAGGCGGGACTGCCGGGAAAATGGCCGAATCCGGGGGCGGGTGCCCATCCCGCCCCCAACCCGCCTCCATGCCATCTTCCCAGGAGGCGGGTAGCCGACCCGCGCCGGGTCCCGTCTCCTGGAGGCGGGAAGGGATTAAAGCCTATTAACTGCCTGTTAACAGGCAGAAAATAGGATTATCCCCTTTTTGCCCTCAAGTGCGGGCTTCCCGAAGGCTCAAAACACGCCAGCTCAGCGAGGCGAGTACTGGGTCTGCGGGGGTCGGGGGGGGGTGCAAAAGTGCGCTGTGAAGGTAAGTGATGGGTGCAAGTGTGGAGAGGTGAGTATCTGAGGTAAGTGCAAAGTGTTAGTAAAAGTGTACTTACCTTTGTTTCTTCCTGCAGGCTTCAGACGGTTTCTATGCGGAGAGTCTTGGACCTCCGTGTTGCAGATGAGAGATGGCCGTTGCATTCTCAGATGCAACAAACATCTCATTTCTGTAAAAGAAAGAAGGTTGATGAGGTCTTGTATGCAAGACCTCATCAAACTGCAGAGAATGGCAGTGTTTGACAGCTTCACAGAGCTGTCAAACGATGACAATTCATCTGTCAGATGAAACGTCATACGTTGACGTGCTCTGCAACCGGCTTCCCCTTAATTGGCCTGCTAAGCCCACTGGGCGGGCTAAACAAGGTCAATCAAGGGAAAATAGCGTGGGGTTGGCCACAAATCGATGGAGGCGGGACTAAAACCCGACAAGCAGCAGTCCCGCCTCCAACGCGCCTCCATTCACAAAATCGCCCCCCACGATGGCACCTGCGCCCCTTCCATGGCCGGGAACGAGAGCTCCTGAGGCTGGATGTTCCCCACCTCCCCTGCCCTCCTCAGCCCGTCATGTGCCTTGTAAGGGGCGGATGGAAGTTCCAGCTCTTCGAAGTCAAATCAGAAATACCAGAGACCCAGGCTGATCGGGCCTTTGCTGTTTCCATGGCGATTCCTCCAGTCTCCTGGTAGCCGAGCGGTGGAACCCACCTGAGGACCTTCAGCACCGACTGTTCCTTAAGACCTTGAGTTTTCTTTTTTTTTTAAGACAGTGAGTGGTGAAATGTAAAATTGAGGCTTGAAAATCTTTTGCTGCTTGGCAACACCTCGCCTTTATATCGTGCCTGTAACATCGTCAAAACGTCCCAAGACGCTTAACAGCAGCGTGGTTGGACAACATTTGACACATGAGGAGATATTTGGAGCGGTGACCAAAGACTTGGTCAAAGTGATAGGTTTTAAGGAGCGTCTTAAAGGAGGAGAGAGAGCGGCGGAGAGATTTAGGGAGGGAATTCCAGAGCTCGGGGCTCCAGGCAGCTGAAGGCGCGGCCGCCAATGGTGGAGCGACGGAAATCGAGGGATGCGCAAGAGGCCCGAGTTGGAGGAGCGCAGTGTCTTCACTCTGACACCCACACACACCGCAATGACAAGGAATTGGGTCTGTGCTTGCCGAACACATGTGCTGCGACACAGCCTTTGATCGGATTCGGGGGACAGCCTACTGTCGCTCGGCGGGGGGCCAGGAGCTCCGACTGCAGCACAAAAGCAGGCGCCGTCGCAGCAGACCGACAACCTTCACACAGCGGGGAGCCAAGACCTTCAGCTCATTCATTCTTACCAGCTTCCCTTCACAGCTAAAGAGCTGAACAGCCCCCAATGTTTTAATCAGCAGCCATGGAGCTGCGGAGGCGACCTTTCCATCTCCATTCACCCTCTCCCCGTGTGAAGCCGTACTTTTGGTCACGAACCATTGTCGTAGGAATTGGTTCCTTTTGTGCTGTATTGATTGCAGCTGTCATTCCTGGCGACCCCTGACCCCAGCAGACTGATGGCAACGCCAGGACCCATTTAAGATGGAGTCTTTCACATTGCATGATATAAACGGCTGCCCACCTCACTGCCTGTTTGGGTTGCAGCCACATTCCTTTAACTTAATTTCTTTCTTAGATGTTGGAGCGCATTAATGACCCGTTGAATCTGCCGCAGCGCCTCGATTTCAAAATTCTCATCGTTGTTTTCAAATCCCTCCATGGCCTCGCCCCTTCCCATCTCTGTAATCCCCTCCAGCCCCACAACCCCCCGAGATATCTGCGCTCCTCTAATTCTGCCCTCTTGAGCATCCCTGATTATAATCGCTCAACCATTGGTGGCCGTGCCTTCTGTTGCCTAGGCCCTAAGCTCTGGAATTCCCTGCCTAAACCTCTTCGCCTCTCTGCCTCTCTTTCCTCCTTTAACACGCTCCTTAAAACCTACCTCTTTGGCCAAGCTTTTGGTCATCTGCCCTAATTTATCCTCAATAAAAACAGAAAACGCTGGAGATACTCAGCAGGTCAGGCAGCATCTGTGAAGAGAGAAACAGAGTTGGCGTTTCAGGTCGATGACCCTTCGTCAGAACTGGAAAAAAGCAGGAAATGGAACAGATTTTTAAGCAAGTGCAGGGGCTGGGAAATGGGGGAGGGGATGAAAGAACAAAAGGGAAGGCCTTTGATAGGATAGAAGGCAGGAGAGATTGAGAGACATTGAGAGATATTCAAGGCAAAAGGAGATGGTAATGGGATGGTAATGCTTATGTGGATCGGTGTCAAATTTTTTGTCTTAAAATACTCCTGTGCAGCGCCTTGGGACGTTTTGCTATGTTAAAGGGCGCTATATAAATACAAGTTGTTGTTGTAATGTTTATCCGTAACCTGGATCCGAATGGAAATCTAATTTCGTAATCCTAAACAGAACAACACTTGCTGATTAACTTCGGCGATCCCAATTTTGTATTAATGATTTGGGAGCTCGATAGGAAAGTGGAGGACAGAAATTTAAATTAGGCAGACATGAATTAAAAAAATATCAAGTCGAGATTCTTTACTCACCGAGTGACCCCATCTATTTCTCATCTGCATGCTGCCCCCTCGGTGACATCGCCCGAGAACACGCCAGGTTCCACACGTACGCTGACGGCACCCAGGCTCTACCTCACCACCACCTCTCTCGACCCCCTCCACTGCCTCTGCATTGTCACTCTGCTTGTCCGAAATCCAGTCCCAGATGAGCAGAAATGTCCTGCAATTAAATATTGGGAAGACCCAAGCCCTTGACTTCGGTCCCCGCCACAAACTCCGTTCCCCTGGCAACCGAATCCACCCCCCGCACTGGCCATTGGCTGAGGCTGGGCCAGACTGTTCACAACCTCGGCGTCATATTTGACCCTGAGCTGAGCTTCCGACCCCACATCCGCTCCATCGCCAAGACCGCTTACTTCCACCTCCAATATCGCCCGTCTCTTCACCTGCTGCTGAAACCCTCATCCGTGCCTTTGTCCCCTCTACACACGACTATTCCGACGCTCCCCGGGCCGGCCTCCCACCTTCCACCCTACGTAAATTTAAGCTCATCCAAAACTCGGCTGCCCCCGTGTCCTAACTCGCACCAAGTCCCGTTCACCCATCACCCCCTGTGCTCGCTGACCTACATTGGCTCCCGGTCCAGTAACACCTCGATTTTAAAATTCTCATCCTTGTTTTCAAATCCCTCCATGGCCTCGACCCTCTTCTCCCTATCTCTGAAACCTCCTCCAGCCCTACAACCCTCCGAGATCTCTGCGCTCCTCCAATTCTGGCCTCTTGCGCATCCCCGATTTTAATCGCTCCACCATTGGCGGCCGTGCCTTCAGCTGCCTGGGCCCCGAGCTCTGGAATTCCCTCCCTAAACCTCTCCGCCTCGCTCTCTTCCTTTAAGATGCTCCTTAAAACCTACCTCTTTGACCAACGAATCCTAATTTCTCTTTATATGGCTTGGTGTCAAACTTTGCCTGATAGCGCTCCTGTGAAGCTCCTCAGGATGTTTTACTGTGGAATCCCACAGCCATGGTGTGCCCATGCACTGAGAAATGGTGGTTAACTGCAGAGTAAAGCTCCCTCTACGCTGTCCCATCAAGCATGTCCAGGTCAGGCAAAACATGGGTTAAATACTGAGTAAAGCTCCTGCTACAAAGGGGATTGACAGAGTAGATGCTGAGAGGTTGTTTCCCCTGGCTGGAGAGTCTAGAACTAGGGGGTCATAGTCTCAGGATAAGGGGCCGGCCATTTAAGACTGAGATGAGGAGGAATTTCTTCACTCAGAGGGTGGTGAATCTTTGGAATTCTCTACCCCAGAGGGCTGTGGATGCTTAGATGTTGAACATATTCAAGGCTGAGATAGATTTCGGGGAATCAAGGGATATGGGGATCGGGTGGGAAAGTGGAGTTGAGGTCGAAGAGCAGCCATGATCTTATTGAATGGCGGAGCAGGCTCGAAGGGCCATATGGCCGACTCCTGCTCCTAATTCTTATGTTCTTATATTCTACACTGCTTACGTTGAATAAGTAGTGATGAAGGAAAAGAACTAGTACAGATTAACTAAATTGAAATTAAATCATTCAAGGGTGAATATTGTCAGATGGGAATTCAGATAGCAATTCTGGAGTTTCACTTTAACCTTGTGCAAAGCAGGAACATAGGAACAGGAGGAGGCCATTCAGCCGCTTGAGCCTTGACGTAAGAAAACTACTAGGCACTTGGTCTGAGCGTTAAACAAAGCTTTAATCAACTGTTTTACAACATGGAGATCTAGTTGTGTCCTTCACTAGTTCCTGTTAAGAATGTCCCGCGCAAGCTGGGCCCGTGCCTGAGTATTTATACTCTCCCTGGACAACGCCACCTGCAGGCCACTCAGTATTATTTCACAAGTCATTTCCACATGAATGACAAGATTCATGTCAAGCCTGTTGCGCCATTCAATGAGATCATGGCTGATCTGTATCTTAAGAAAGAACGAAAGACTTGCATTTCTATAGCGCCTTTCACAACCACCAGATGTCTCAAAGCGCTTTACAGCCAATGAAGTACTTTTGGAGTGTAGTCACTGTTGTAATGTGGGAAATGCGGCAGCCAATTTGTGCACAGCAAGCTCCCACAAGCAGCAATGTGATAATGACCAATCTGGTTTTTTTGTTATGTCGATTGAGGGATAAATGTTGGCCAGGACACCGGGAATAACTTCCCTGCTCTTCTTCAAAATAGTGGCCGTGGGATCTTTTATGTCCACCTGAGGGAGCAGATGGGGCCTCGGTTTAACGTCTCATCCAAAAGACGGCAGTGCTGAGGGAGTACTAACTCTATTTACCCGGCTTAGTTCCGTAACCCTCAATACCCTTACCCAACAAAAATCGATCGATCTCAGTTTTGAAATTTTCAATTGACCCCCAGCATTCACAGCTCTTTGGGGGAGAGAGTTCCCGATTTCCATGTGAATCATAGAATGATACAGCACAGAAGGAGGTCATTCGGCCCATCGTGCCTGTGCCGGCTCTTTGAAAGAGCTCTCCAATTAGTCCCACTCCCCCCAACTGCTCTTTCCCCGTAGCCCTGCAAATTTTTCCTTTTTAAGTTGAGATCCAATTCCCCTTTCGAAAGTTAGTATTGAATCTTCTTCCATCATCTTTTCACACATTGCAATGAAGAAATGCCTCCTGACATCACCCCTGAATGGCCTGGCTCTAATTTTAAGGTTCTGCCCCCTTGTTCTGGACTCCCCCTCACCAGAAGAAATAGTTTCTCTCTATCGACCCTATCAACTCCTTTCATCATCTTGAACACCTCAATTAGATCTCCCTTTAATCTTCTATACTCCAGGGAATACAAGCCCAGTCTGTGCAACCTGTCCTCGTAATTTAACCCTTTTAGCCCCCGGTATCGTTCTGTTGAATCTGCCCTGCCCCCCCTCCAAGGCCAGTATATCCTTCCTGAGGTGCGGGGCCCAGAACTGAACACAGTGCCCCAGAGCTTTATACAACTGTATAAACTTCCGCAAGAGTTGAAATGGGTTTGGGCAGACGTCCATCGTGGAGCAGCTTGTAGATCTTGGGTAGTTTAGAAGAATGAGAGGGGATCTTATTGAAACATATAAGATTCTGAGGGGGATTGACAGGGTAGATGCAGAGAGGATGTTTCCCCTCATGGGGGAATCTAGAACTAGGGGGCATCATTTCAGAATAAGGGAGCACCCTTTTAAAACGGAGATGAGGAGGAATTTCTTCTCTCAGAGGGTCGTGAATCTTTGGAATTCTCTTCCCCAGAGAGCTGTGGAGGCTGGGTCAGTGAATATATTTAAGGTGGAGATAGACAGATTTTTGAACGATAAGGGAGTCAAGGGTTTCCTCCGGGTGCTCCGGTTTCCTCCCACAGTCCAAAGATGTGCGGGTTAGGTTGATTTGGCTATGATAAATTGACCCTTAGTGTTAGGGGGGATTAAATACATGGGGTTACGGGGATAGGGTGGGATATGTGTCGGTGCAGGCTCAATGGGCCGAAATGGCCTCTATCTGCACTGTGGGGATTCTGTGATTCTGTGATTCTGTTATGGGGAACGGGCAGGGAAGTGGAGTTGAGGCCAAGATCAGATCAGCCATGATCTTATTGAATAGCGGAGCAGGCTCGAGGGTTCAAATGACCTACTCCTGCTCCTACATCTTATGTTCTTATGTTCTTATTAGATGGCCTGTGGATGGTGCTGTCTTGATAGGTCGGAGGGCCTTTATTCATTCAAAGCTTTTGTATCTTTTCTTTTTCTTCCCTTCCTCCTGTTTGTGTTTTGGTTCCATGGACACCAATTACCCTCTGGTACCACCAACTTGACCAACCTTATTGAATTCTTTGAAGAAGTTAACAGAAAGAGTAGACAAGGGTAACATATTAGATGTAATATGGATTTCCAAAAAGCCTTCGATAAGAAAAGAAAGACTTGCATTTCGATAGCGCCTTTCACGACCACTGGATGTCTCAAAGCGCTTCACAGCCAATGAAGTACTTATGAAGTGTAGTCACTGTTGTAATGTGGGAAACACAGCAGCCAATTTGCACACAGCAAGCTCCCACAAAACAGCAATGTGATAATGACCAGATCATCTGTTTTTTTGATTGAGGGATAAATATTGGCCCCAGGACACCAGGGATAAATCCCCTGCTCTTCTTCGAAATAGTGCCATGGGATCTTTCATATCCATCTGAGAGAGCAGACGGGGCCTCAGTTTAACGTCTCATCCGAAAGACAGCACCTCCGACAGTGGAGCACTCCCTCAGCACTGGCACTGGGTGTGTCACAGCCTAGATTTTTGTGCTCAAGTCCATGGCGTGGGATTTACGAACCCACAACCTTCTAACTCAGAGGCGAGTGTGCTACCAACTGAGCCACAGCTGACACAAGGTACTGCATAGTAGACTCATGACTAAGGTCAGAACAGGTGGAGTCAGGGGACCGGTAGTAGAATGGATAGCAAGCTGGCTACAAAACAGAAAACAGAGAGGAGGGGTTAAGGGTGTCCCACTGTTGTTCACTATTTACATCAACGATATGGACTCGGGAATTGGAAGTACTATTTCAAAATTTGCAGGCGACACCAAATTGGGGGAGTATAGTTAATACTGATGAAGACTGTGACAAAATACAGGAGAACATTAATAAACTTGCAGAATGGGTGTGTAATTGGCAAATGAATTTCAATATAGAGAAGTGTGAGATGGTACATTTTAGTAGGAAGAATAAGGAGGCCACCCACTGCTTGGATAATAGGGGCTGGATTTTGTCAATGGGGAGCTTTTGGAGGCGGGACTCCCACTTGTCGGGTTTCAGTCCCGCCTCCATCGACTTCTGGCCAATCCACGCTATTTTCCCTTGATTGACCTTGTTGAGCCCACCCAGCGGGCTCAGCAGGCCAATTAAGGGGAAGCCAGTTACAGAGCACGTCAACGTATGACGTTTCATCTGTCAACATTTTTTGACAGGTGAATTGTCATCGTTTGACAGCCCTGTGAAGCTGTCAAACACTGACATTCTCTGCAGTTTGATGAGTTCTTGAATTCAAGACCTCATCAAACCTCTTTCATTTGCAGAAATTTGATGGTTGTTGCATCGGAGAACGCAACGGCCATCTGTCATCTCTGCCGCGGGGGTCCGAAACTCTCCGCATACACACCGATTGAAGCCTGCAGGAAGAAACAAAGGTCAGTACACGTTTTCTAACACTTTACACTTACCTCAGATACTCACCTCTCCACACTTGCACCCATCACTCACCTCCACAGCGCACTTTTGCCCCCCCCCGACCCCCACAGACCCACTGCTCGCCTCGGTGTCCCTGGCGGATTTCGGAGCCTTCGGGAAGCCTGCACCTGTGTGGGTAAAATGGGGATAATCCTCTTATCGGTTAAGTGGTTGTAATCCCTTCCCGCCTCCAGGAGACGGGACCCCGCGGGTCGGCTACCCGCCTCCTGGGAAGATGGCACAGAGGCGGGTCGGGGGCGGGATGGGCACCCGCCCCCAGATTCTGCCATTTTCCCAGCAGTCCCGCCTCCAAACCCGCCTCCCCAGGGCTGGCAAGATCCAGCCCTTAGTGTCTAAATGGGGTAGAGGAGCAAAGGAATCTAGGGGTACACAAATCACTAAAAGTAGCAACGCAGGTGACTAAGGCCATAAAAATACAAACAAAGCATTGGGATTCATTTCTAGAGGGATGGAATTGAAAAGCAGAGAAGTGATGTTAAACTTGTATCGAACCTTGGTTAGACCACACTTGGAGAACAGTTCTGGTCTCCATATTGCAAAAAGGATATTGAGGCACTGGAGAAGGTGCAAAAAAGATTTGCTAGAATGATACCAGAACTGAGAGGTTATCAGGAAAGGTTGAACAGGCTGGGGCATGTCTCTCTAGAAAAGAGAAGGCTGAGGGGTGACCTGATAGAGGTCTTTAAGATTCTGAAAGGGTTGGATAGGGTAGTGGGAGGGGGATCGGTGGGCGAGGGGGCTGTGAGTTTGTCTACGATGGCGTTCAGTAAATTGTGGGAAAAAATGGTAATTTTTTATTAAAGATGTGTTGAATTTTGTGTTCAAAATTATGAGGGGGTTTAATGGAATAAACTGTTTCCACTGGCAGGAGGGTCGGTAACCAGAGGACACAGCTTTAAGGTCATTGGCAAAAGAAACAGAAGAACATAAGGAATAGGAGCAGGAGTCGGCCATTCGGCCCCTCGAGCCTGCTGCACCATTCAATGAGATCATGGCTGAACTTCTACCTCACCTCCACTTTCCTGCACTATCCCCATATCCCTTGGTTCCATTAATATTCAAAAATCTATCGATCGCTGTCTTGAATATACTCAACGACTGAGCCTCCACAGCCCTCTGGGGTAGAGAATTCCAAAGCTTCACCACCCTCTGTGTGAAGAAAATTCTCCTCATCTCAGTCCTAAATGTCCCACCCCTAATTAGAGTCATAGGGGGAGAAATTCAGTATCGCCCCATTTGGGGCGCAATTATCGGCCGGGTGCAAAGATTAGCGCCTGGCGCTAATTATCACCTCCGACTGCAAACTTGACTTTTATCGCCCCTGGAGGTGATTGGAGCGCTAAATCAGGCGCTACACACCTGTCTTAAGGCGCAGAGGCCGAGGAGCGAGGCGCTACCTCAGAGTGCTGGCGAAGCTCATGTGATGTCAGTCAGCAATGGAACACAGACACACTGGCGCCGGCCAGTTCTTAAAGGGAAGGGTTGATCTTGCTTTCCATCCACATCCTGCTCATTGCAGCCTTGAATCTCGGCCTGGAGAGACCTGTACATCAAATCTGCTGGAAAGAACAATGGAGCGGACTAGGGAAAGAGCTCAGAGTGCAGCCCCCACAATCTCTCTAAATCTAAATCGATACAAGGAAGGGCAAATCAAAATGAACCTGCAAAGTGCTGCTCAGTACCCAAAACTCCTTCACACAGCGTTGAATCTCTCCAGAAGTCTGTCTCTCTCTCTCTCAGAATGCATGGTTCAAAAATGTCACCAACAAAAAAGGCAGGAAGCGTTCGCCTTTAAATAGCGCTCCCCCAGTCCCTTCCTGACTGCAAAACGCTCCCCTCAACCTGTTGTTGCTAGCGGCAGGTGGTAAGGCAGGGGGCGCCACTCAATATCTGCTCCGGGGCGCTACCAGGGCGTTGCGCACTCGACTGACGTCACGATCTGCCGGCGCAGGAGATCGTGGCGGTAGTGTTTAGCGCCGCCGCAAAATGTCTAGTTAATTTCGCGAGCGGTGCAAACATCGCCGCGCCCGGGCGCTAGTTGCTTTGCACCCCATTAGCGCCCTCTTAAGGCGCTAACGGGAGGCGCAACCAACTGAATTTTTCCCCCATAGAATCACAGGGGGAAAAATTCAGTTGGTTGCGCCTCCCGTTAGCGCCTTAAGAGGGCGCTAATGGGGCACAAAGCGACTAACGCCCGGGCGTGGCGATGTTTGCGCCGCTCGCGAAATTAACTAGACATTTTGCAGCGGCACTAAACACTACCGCCACGATCTCCTGCGCCGGCAGATCGTGACGTCAGTCGAGTGCGCAACGCCCCGGTAGTGGCCTGGAGCGGATATTGAGTGGCGCCCCCTGCCTTACCGCGTGCCGCTAGCAACGACAGGTTGAGGGGAGCGTTTTGCAGTCAGGAAGGACTGGGGGAGCGCTATTTAAAGGCGACCGCTTCCTGCCTTTTATTGTTGGTGACATTTTTGAACCACGCATTCTGAGAGAGAGAGAGACAGACTTCTGGAGAGATTCAACACTGTGTGAAGGAGTTTTGGGTACTGAGCTGCACTTTGCAGGTTCATTTTGATTTGCCCTTCCTTGCATCGATTTAGAAGAGACTATGGGGGCTGCACTCTGAGCTCTTTTCCTGGTACTCTCCATTGTTCTTTCCAGCAGATTTGATGTACAGGTCTCTCCAGGCCGAGATTCAAGGCTGCAATGAGCAGGATGTGGATGGAAAGCAAGATCAACCCTCACCTTTAAGAACTGGCCGGCGCCATTGTGTGTGTGTTCCATTGCTGACTGACATCACATGAGCTTCACCAGCGCTCTGAGGTAGCGCCTCGCTCCTCAGCCTTTGCGCCTTAAGACAGGTGTGAAGAGTCTGATTTAGCGCTCCAATCACCTCCAGGGGCGATAAAAGTCAAGTTTGCAGTCGTAGACGATAATTAGCGCCAGGCGCCAATCTTTGCGCCCGGCCGATAATTGCGCCCCAAATGGGGCGATACTGAATTTCTCCCCCATAGAGTTATACAGCACAGAAAGAGGCCCTTCAGCCCATCGTGTCCGCGCCGGCCATCAAGCCCTGTCTATTCTAATCCCATTTTCCAGCACTTGGTCCATAGCCTTGTATGCTATGGCGTTTCAAGTGCTCATCTAAATGCTTCTTCAATGTTGTGAGGGTTCCTGCCTCTACCACCCTTTCAGGCAGTGAGTTCCAGATTCCAACCACCCTCTGGGTGAAAAAGTTTTTCCTCAAATCCCCTCTAAACCACCTGCCCCTTACCTTGAAACTATGCCCCCTGGTTATTGACCCCTCTACTAAGGGGAAAAGTTCCTTTCTATCTACCCTATCTATGCCCCTCATAATTTTGTACACCTCAATCAAGTCCCCCCTCAGCCTTCTCTGCTCTAAGGAAAACAACCCCAGCCTGTTATAGCTGAAGCGCTCCAGCCCAGGTAACATCCTGGTGAATCTCCTCTGCACTCTCTCCAATGCAATCACATTCCTCCTATAGTGTGGCGACCAGAACTGCACACAGTATTCCAGCTGTGTGCAGTTATTCTGAGACTGTGACCCCTGGTTCTAGACTGCCCAGCCAGGGGAAACATCTCCCTGCATCTACCCTGTCAAGCCGTGTAAGAATTTTGTATGTTTCAATGAGATCACCTCTCATTCTTCTAAACTCTAGAGAATATAGGCCTAGTCTACTCAATCTCTCCTCATAGGACAATTCCCTCATCCCAGGAACCAGTCTGGTGAACCTTCGTTGCACTCCCTCTATGGCAAGTATATCCTTCCTTCGGTAAGGAGACCAAAACTGTACACAATACTCCAGGTGTGGTCTCACCAGGGCCCTATATAATTGCAGTAAGAAGTCTTTACTCTTATACTCAAATCCTCTTGTAATAAAGGCCTAAGAAGGGAGGTGAGAGGAATTTTTTTTACGCAGCGAGTTGTGATCTGGAATGCGCTGCCTGAAAGGGCGGTGGAAGCAGATTCAATAGTAACTTTCAAAAGGGAATTGGATAAATACTTGAAAAGGAAAAATTTGGAGCATTATGGGGAAAGAGCAGGGGGGAGAGCGGGGACTAATTGGGTCGCTCGTTCAAAGAGCCGGCACAGGCACGATGGGCCGAATGGCCTCCTACTGTGCTGTGTGATTCTATGATTCTATGATGTGGTGTCTCAGTGCAATCAGTTTTGATTGAGCTGTGGACTGCTGGATTATAAAACTCTCATTAAATTCAAGGGCTCTCCCACAGTTGAAAGCTTTTGCCGCTTAATAATGCTATCTGTGTAGATGAGGTTGTATATCACTGGTACAGAATTGCGTGGCAGCCGCAAGTCATTTATATAAGTTAAACTATACAAGACGCGGTCTTTATAGTGGGATACAATTGAAAAGCAGGGAGGTTATGTTAAACTTGTACAGAACCTTGGCTAGACCGCACTTGGAGCACTGCGCACAGTTCTGGTCTCCATATTATCAACAGGATATGGAGGCACTGGAGAAGGTGCAAAAAAAGATTTACAAGGATGATACCAGAACTGAGAGGTTATATCTATCAAGAACGATTGAACAGGCTGGGGCTCTTTTCTCTGGAAATGAGAAGGCTGAGGGGGTGCCCTGATAGAAGACTTTAAAATTATGAAGGGGTTCGATAGGGTAGGCGTAGAGAAGATGTTTCCACTTGTGGGGCAGACCAGAACTAGGGGCCATAAATATAAGACAGAAAATGCTGGAAATCCGTAGCAGGTCAGGCAGCATCTGTGGAGAGAGAAACAGAGTTAACGTTTCAGGTCGATGACCTTTCGTCAGAACTGGAAAAAGTTAGAGATGTAACAGGTTTTAAGCAAGTGTGGGGGCAGGGAAAGGGAGGAGGGGGAGGAAAGAACAAAAGGGAAGGTCTGTGATAGGGTGGAAGGCAGGAGAGAATGAAAGACAAAAGGGATGATGGTGCGAGGCGAAAGGAGATGGTAATGGGACAAGTTAAGAAACAAAAGATGGGTGTAGAGGAGGTGTAAATGGGAATAGCAGAATGATCGACAGCTGCCATCTGAGCTGAAATTGTTGAACTCTATGTTGAGTCCAGAAGGCTGTAAAGTGCCTAATCGAAAGCTGAGGTGCTGCTCCTCGAGCTTCATTGGAACAGTGTAAGAGGCCGAGGACAGAGAGGTCAGAGTGGGAGTGGAGCGGAGAATTAAAGTGACAGGCGACCGGGAGCTCGGGGTCACCCTTACGGACTGAATGGAGGAGTTCCGCAAAGCGGTCACCCAATCTGCCTTTGGTCTCCCCAATGTAGAGGAGACCGCATCGTGAGCAGCGAATACAGTACACTAAATTGCAAGAAGTACAAGTAAATCGCTGTTTCACCTGGAAGGAGTGTTTGGGGCCCTGGACGGTGGGAAGGGAGGAGGTAAAAGGGCAGGTGTTGCATCTCCTACGCTTGCACGGGAAGGTGCTGGGCGAAGGGGAGAGGGCTGTTGGGACTGATGGAAGAAATATAAGACAGTCACTAATAAATCCAATAGGGAATTCAGGAGAAACTTCTTTACCCAGAGAGTGGTGAGAATGTGGAGCTCGCTACCACAGGGAGTGGTTGAGGTGAATGTAGCATAGCTACATTTAAGGGGAAGCTAGATAAACACATGAGGGACAAAGGAATAGAAGGATGATGCTGATAGGGTGAGATGAAGTAGGGGTGGGAAGAGGCTCACGTGGACCATAAATGCCGGCATGGACCAGTTGGGCTTAATGTCCCGTTTCCGTGCTGTAGACGTGATTTAATTCAATGTAAAAACTGTTCCACTGGAGGCATAGGAGAGGAGCAGTTATCATGGGTGACTTTATCTCCATATAGATTGGGCTAACCAAATTAGTAACAATATTGTGGAGGAGGAATTCCTAGAGTGTATACGGGATGGTTTCCTGGACCAATATGTCGAAGAACCAACTAGAGATCAGGCCATCTTAGACTGGGTATTATGTAATCAGAAAGGATTAATTAGCAATCTTGTTGTGCGAGGCCCCTTGGGGAGGAGCGATCATAATATGATAGAATTCTTCATTAAGATGGAGAGTGAAGTAGTTGACTCAGAGACTAGGGTCCTGAATTTAAATAAAGGAAACTACGATGGTATGAGGTGCGAGTTGGCTAAGATGGATTGGGGAACATTACTTAAAGGGTTGACAGTGGATAGGCAATGGCAAACATTTAAAGACTGCATGGATGAACTACAGAATTTGTTCATCCCTGTTTGGCATAAAAATAAAACAAAAAAGGTGACTCAACTGTGGCTAACAAGGGAAATTAGGGAAAGCATAAGATCCAAGGAGAGGACATATAAATTGGCGAGAAAAAGCAGCAAACCTGAGGATTGGGAGCAGTTTAGGATTCAGCAAAGGAGGACAAAGGGATTAATTAAGAGGGGGAAAATAGAGTATGAGAGTAATCTTGCGAGGAACATAAAAACTGACTGTAAAAGCTTCTATAGATATGTGAAGAGAAAAGGATTGGTGAAGTCAAGCATAGGTCCCTTGCAGTCAGAATCAGGGGAATTTATAATGGGGAACAAAGAAATGGCAGACCAATTAAATACATACTTTGGTTCTGTCTTCACAAAGGAGAACACAAATAACCTCCCAGAGATGTCGGGGAACATAGGGTCTAATGAGAGGGAGGAACTGAATAAAATCAGTATTTGTAGGGAAATGGTGTTAGGAAAATTGACGGGATTGAAGGCCAATAAATCCCCAGGGCCTGATAATCTACATCCTAGGGTACTTAAGGAAGTGGCCCTAGAAATAGTAGATGCATTGCTGGTCATCTTCCAAAATTCTATAGACTCTGGAACAGTTCCCATGGATTGGAGGGTAGCTAATGTAACCCCACTATTTAAAAAAGGTGGTAGAGAGAAAATGGGGAATTATAGCCTGACATCGGTAGTGGGGAAAATGCTAGAGTCCATTATAAAAGATGTAATAGCAGAGCACTTGGAAAACAGTGACAGGATCGGACAAAGTCAACATGGATTTACAAAAGATAAATCATACTTGACTAATCTACTGGAATTTTTTGAGGATGTAACTGGTAGAATAGATAAGGGAGAACCAGTGGATGTGGTGTATTTGGACTTTCAGAAGGCTTTCGATAAGGTCCCGCATAAGAGATTAGCGTGCAAAGTTAAAGCACATGGGATTGGGGGTAAGGTATTGTCTTGGATAGAAAACTGGTTGGCAGACAGGAAGCAAAGAGTTGGAATAAACTGGTCTTTTTCCGAGTGGCAGGCAGTGACTAGTGGGGTACCGCAGGGATCGGTGCTAGGACCCCAGTCATTCACAATATATATTAATGATCTAGACGAGGGAACTAGATGTAATATCTCCAAGTTTGCAGATGACACAAAGCTGGGTGGGCGTGTGTGCTGTGAGGATGATGCAGAGAAACTCCAGTATGATTTGGACAGGTTGGGTGATTGGACAGATGCATGGCAGATGCAGTATAATGTGGATAAATGTGAGGTTATCCACTTTGGTGGCAAAAACAGGAAGGCAGATTATTATCTGAACGGCAATAGATTGGGAAAAGGGGAAGTGCAATGAGACCTGGGTGTCCTTGTGCACCAGTCGCTGAAGGTAAGCATCCAGGTGCAGCAGACGGTTAAGAAGGCAAATGGTATGTTGGCCTTCATAGCGAGAGGATTCGAGTACAGGAGCAAGGATGTCTTGCTGCAGTTGTACAGGGCCTTGGTGAGACCACACCTTGAGTATTGTGCGCAGTTTTGGTCGCCTTATCTGAGGAAGGATGTTCTTGCCATGGAGAGAGTGCAGTGAAGATTCACCAGACTGATACCTGGGATGGCAGGAATGACGTATGAAGAGAGATTGGGTCGATTGGTCTTGTATTCGCTGGAGTTTAGAAGAATGAGAGGGGGTCTCATTGAAACTAATAAAATTCTAACAGGACTAGACAGACTAGATGCAGGAAGGATGTTCCCGATGGTGAGGGAGTCCAGAACCAGGGGTCACAGTCTAAGGATAAGGGGTAAGCCATTTAGGACTGAGATGAGGAGGAATTTCCTCACCCAGAGAGTGGTGAACCTGTGGAATTCTCTACCACAGAAGGCAGTTGAATCCAATTCATTAAATATATTCAAGAAGGAGTTAGATATATTTCTTAAGGCTAAGGGGATCAAGGGATATGGGGAGAAAGCAGGGACAGGGTACTGAATTTGGATGATCAGCCATGATCGCATTGAATGGCAGAGCAGGCTCGAGAGGCCGAATGGCCTACTTCTGCTCCTATCTTCTATGTTTCTATGTTTCTATGGAAGATCCTTATACAACCATCCTTCAGGCGGTTTCCTGAGACAGCGTTACAGAGATGGTCGAGCGCACTTTTCCACCAGACATAATGTATGTCAGCGTCTACATCCAAAACAAATGAAGGACATCACCTGTGACTAAACGGAATATTTTACTGCGAGCTTGAATGTTCCTGCAGGCAGGTGCCATCCTTTGAAAATGGAAAGACTCTGTCTGTAGTACATCGAGCCTCGCACGGAAGACAATGATAATTAGTGCTTACAAACTCTCGCCCTGCAGATGCATGTACCTGCGTAATAAGTGCATCAGTCAATGTGACAGTGCTGCACTTTATGGCTTATTTAGAACATCTGGGGCTTGATGCATCTTCTGTCTCAGGGGGGCTCAGGCCGCTTCAGCAGTACAGCGTTGAGGAGCAGGCTCCCCTGGTGGTTCAGGCTGGTAAGTGAACCTGCTGGTCCGCTACTGAGCCGCCCAGGTCAGTGCGATCACAGGGCCTGTGTTGATCACACCAAGACCTGTTCTCCCATCAGCCCCCTGTGCTCGCTGGCCTACATTGGCTCTCGGGCCGGCAACGCCTCAAGTTCTCACCCTTTCTGCTCAAATCCCTCCATGGCTTCACCCCCTCCCTATCTCTGCAATTTCCTCCAGCCCTACAACCCTCCCTGAGATCTCTGCGCTCCTCCAAATCTGGCCTCCTGAGTATCCTCAAGTTCCTTGGCCCCCCACCTCTGGCGGCCGTGCCTTCAGCCGCCTGGGTCCTCAGCCCTGGAATTCCCTCCCTAAACCTCTCCGCCTCTCGACCTCTCTCTCTCCTCCATTAAGAAGCTCCTTAAAACCTCTTTGACCAAGTTTTTGGTCACCTGTCCCAATATAGAAACATAGAAACATAGAAGATAGGAGCAGGAGTAGGCCATTCGGCCCCTCGAGCCTGCTCTGCCATTTAATGAGATCATGGCTGATCATCCAAACTCAGTACCCTGTACCTGCTTTCTCCCCATATCCCTTGATCCCTTTAGCTTTAAGAAATATATCTAACTCATTCTTGAATATATTTAATGACTTGGCCTCAACTGCCTTCTGTGGTAGAGAATTCCACAGGTTTACCACTCTCTGGGTGAAGAAATTCTTCCTCATTTCTGTCCTAAATGGCTTACCCCTTATCCTTAGATTATGACCCCTGGTTCTGGACTCTCCGACCATCGGGAACATTCTTCCTGCATCTAGTTTGTCCAGACCTGTCAGAATTTTATATGTGGCTCGATGTATATTTTCTGTCTGATAATCGCTCCTGTGAAGTGCCTTGGGACCTTTTACCGTGTCAAAGGCGCTATATAAATGCAAGTTGTTGTGGTGGCGGATCGGGCAGTAAGCCTCAATCTTGATTGGCTGGCAGAAGAAAAGAAAACAAATTGGCCAGGGTGCTCACCCTGACCTCCATGGAAAGTTGATGTGCGTGAATTTTCGGTCGAGGTCAGCATTGGTGTCAGCTGCGATGTCCTCCCCATGCAGAAGAAAGAAAGAAGGACCTTGCATTTATATAGCGCCTTTCACAGCCTCAGAACATCCCAATGAAATACATTCAAAAACAGTGTAGTCCCTGTTGTAACGTAGGAAACGCGGCAGGCCAGTTTGCGCACAGCAAGCTCCCACAAACAACAATGTGATAATGACCAGATCATCTGTTTCTATTGAAGTTGGTTGAGGGACACCAGGGAGAACTCTCCCCTGCTCTTCTTCGAAATAGCGCCATGGGAACTTTTACGTCCACCTGAGAGGGCAGACACCTCATCTGAAAGATGGCACCTCCGACAGTGCAGCACTCCCTCAATGCTGGCACTGGGAGTGTCGTCCTCAATCCTGAAGGTAAGCATGCAGGTACAGCAGGCGGTTAAGAAGGCAAATGGTATGTTGGCCTTCGTAGCGAGAAGGTTTGAGTACAGGAACAAAGATGTCTTGCTGCAGCTGTGCAGGGCCTTGGTGAGACCAGATCTTGAGTATTGTGTGCAGTTTTGGTCGCCTTATCTGAGGAAATATGTTCTTGCCATGGAGGGTGTGCAGCGAAGATTCACCAGACTGATACCTGGGATGGCAGGAATGATGTACGAGGAGAGATTGGGTCGACTGGGCTTATACTCGCTGGAGTTTAGAAGAATGAGAGGAGATTCCATTGAAACTTATAAAATTCTAACAGGGCTAGACAGACTGGATGCAGGAAGGATGTTCCCGATGGCGGGTGAGTCCAGAACAAGAGGTCACAGTCTAAAGATAAGAGGTAAGTCATTTAGGACAGAGATGAGGAGGAATTTCTTCACCCAGAGAGTGGTAAACCTGTGGAATTCTCTACCACAGAAGGCAGTTGAGGCCAATTCATTAAATATATTCAAGAAGGAGTTAAATATATTTCTTAAGGCTAAAGGGATCAAGGGATATGGGGAGAAAGCAGGGAGAGGGTACTGAATTTGGATGATCAGCCATGATCTCATTAAATGGCGGAGCAGGCTCGAGGGGCCGAATGGCCTACTCCTGCTCCTATCTTCTATGTTTCTATGTTTCTAATACGTGCTCACGTCTCTGGAGTGGGGTTTGAACCCAAGACCTTCTGACTCAGAGGAGAAAGCACTACCCTCTGAGCCACAGCTGACACCAGGCTGAGGGCGTGGGTAACGCTTCCTGTCCGAGGTCATGGGTGAGGTACAGTGGAGGGTGCCCCCATGGAACCTTTGCTCACCACCAGTCAGTGCCTTCAGGAGAGGAGCTCTCCAGGCACAATAACAGAAGGCAAGCAAGCAACAGAGATTAAACATTGAATCAGGGTTTCTATAATGACTTGATTAAAAAATAAGTCAATTCGCAAGTCTTTGCCCTGTGGCCCTTTGAACCAACATGTAGTGACTCAATCTAAACAAGCAGCAGATACAATGAATAATAAGTGTCTTTTACACGCCAGTGATTAGGTGCGGAAGATACACTGCTGTCTGCGTGCGGATTCGACATTGGATCTATGCGATACAGTGAGCTGAGCATTAAATAATGGATAATGGGCAGCAATTTACTCTTGGATCAGGAATTCTATACAGAGGAGTGAATGGGAAAGGGTTTGGTCCATTGGGATTCTGTACAATGGGAGTGAATGGGAAGGGGTTTGGTCCATTGGGATTCTATACAGTGGGAGTGAATGGGAAGGGGTTTGGTCCATTGGGATTCTATACAGTGGGAGTGAATGGGAAGGGGTTTGGTCCATTAGGATTCTGGACAATGGGAGTGAGTGGGAAGGGGTTTGGTCGATTGGGATTTTATGCTTCTGGATTGTGACTGTTTTGTGATAATGACATGAAGAGTTTAATGCTGCCTTATATGAAATGTATTTCTTCTCACCTTCATGAGGGAGGCTAGCAGAGGCTTGTGGAGTGAGCACAGTTGATTCAAGATGCATGTCACCTTGGCCCTTCAAACATTTTCCATTAACGTCTCTGGAGATTTTGGTTTCCACGCTCTTGTCAGCTGTTCAGGATATCAAACGGAGCTCATGATTTGCTGAAGCCCGGGATTGTGTCACCTGGCTGAATTCTCTGCCAGGGAATGGTCCACGTGATGGAGGTGAGTGGGGATTCTTAATGAAGAGTTATGGGCAGGCGCCGCACGCTCCACCATCAATGGCACAGCCTCCAGCCACCACGTTCTCTCCCAAAACCTCCTCGGCCTTGCTTCATCTCTCAACACCTACCTTTTCACTCTCACCTTGGTCACCTCCACTAACTGTGTTAACCGCAACCTATTCAGTGCCTGCACTTTGGCTCCTTCCTTCTTGTGAAGCATCGTTCAGATGCTCTGTGACATGAATCTGTCATTTATGACTTATGAAATAATACTGAGTGGCCTGTGGGTGGCGCTGTCCAGGGAGAGTATAAATACTCGGGCACGGGCCCAGCTTGCGCAGGACATTCTTAAGGAACTAGTGAAGGACACAACTGGACCTCCATGTTGTAAAACAGTTGATTAAAGCTTAGACCAAGTGCCTAGTAGTTTTCTTACATCTCTCTGCTTTGCCCAAGGTGTTATACATGAATTTAACTTTCTCATATATCAATGTGACGAAACGTGGATGGCTATTTAGCCCAACAAGCCCACTTCTTTGCCCGCCATGGACATCTGTTTTAACACGGACTCTATTCAGTTTCTCCTGCGGAGATGTTCTACTTGGACCCCTCCAAAGGCAATTTGAGCAAATCTAGCCTCGCGTTAGACTGCACATTCTAGACCACTACCCCTCCTTGTCAAGACGCGTTCATGGTACCAGCACCTCAGGGACCACAATGGTCCATGCAACACATGGGTGCCTCTATGTGAGTGTCAGCCGTGGATCAGTGGGTAGCACACTCGCCTCTGAGTCCGAAGGTTATGCGAATAAGTCCCATTCCAGAGACTTGAGCACATAATCCAGACTGAGTGCCAGTACTGAGGGAGTGCTGCACTGTTGAAGGTGCCGTCTATTGGATGAGACGTTAAACCAAGGCCCACCTGCTCTCTCAGGTGGACATAAAAGATCGCACGGCACTATTTGGACAAAAAGCAGGGGTGCTATCCCCCAGTGTCCTGCACAATATTTACCCCTCAACCAACATCACTAAAACAGATTATCTGGTCATTATCGCATTGCTGATTGTGGGAGCTTGCTGTACGCAAACTGGCTGTCGTGAATTAGACGGTGAATTAGATGGTGAACTAGTGGGTGAATTAGAGTGGGTGAATTAGAGTGGGTGAATTAAAGGGTGAATTAGAGAGAGTGAATTAGAGGGTGAATTAGAGAGTGAATTGGAGAGTGAATTAGAGAGTGAATTGGAGAGGGTGAATTAGAGAGTGAATTCGAGAGGGTGAATTAGAGGGTGAATTAGAGAAGGTGAATTGGAGAGTGAATTAGAGAGTGAATTAGAGAGGGTGAATTAGAGAGTGAATTAGAGAGGGTGAATTAGAGAGTGAATAAGAGGGTGAATTGGAGAGTGAATTGGAGAGTGAATTAGAGAGGGTGAATTAGAGAGTGAATTAGAGAAGATGAATTAGAGAAGGTAAATTTGAGAGGGTGAATTAGGGAGAGTGAATAAGAGGGTGAATAAGAGGGTGAATTACAGAGGGCAAATTAGAGAAGGTGAATTAGAGAGGGTATTAGAGAGTGAATTGGAGAGTGAATTGGAGAGTGAATTAGAGAGTGAATTAAAGAGTGAATTAGAGGGTGAATTAGAGAAGGTGAATTAAAGAGTGAATTAGAGAGTGAATTGGAGAGTGAATTAGAGAAGGTGAATTAGAGAGTAAATTGGAGAGTGAATTAGAGAAGGTGAATTCGAGAGTGAATTGGAGAGTGAATTAGAGAGGGTGAATTAGAGAGGGTGAATTAGAGAGTGAATTAGAGAAGGTGAATTGGAGAGTGAATTAGAGAGTGAATTAGAGAGTGAATTAGAGAGGGTGAATTAGAGAGTGAATTGGAGAGTGAATTAGAGAGTGAATTGGAGAGTGAATTAGAGAGTGAATTAGAGAGTGAATTGGAGAGTGAATTAGAGAGTGAATTAGAGAGTGAATTGGAGAGTGAATTAGAGAGTGAATTAGAGAGTGAATTGGAGAGTGAATTAGAGAGTGAATTAGAGAGTGAATTGGAGAGTGAATTAGAGAGTGAATTGGAGAGTGAATTAGAGAGTGAATTAGAGAGTGAATTGGAGAGTGAATTAGAGAGTGAATTAGAGAGGGTGAATTAGAGAGTGAATAAGAGGGTGAATTAGAGAAGGTGAATTGGAGAGTGAATTAGAGAGTGAATTGGAGAGTGAATTAGAGAGTGAATTGGAGAGTGAATTAGAGAGTGAATTAGAGAGGGTGAATTAGAGAGTGAATAAGAGGGTGAATTAGAGAAGGTGAATTGGAGAGTGAATTAGAGAGTGAATTGGAGAGTGAATTAGAGGGTGAATTGGAGAGTGAATTAGAGAGTGAATTGGAGAGTGAATTGGAGAGTGAATTAGAGAAGGTGAATTAGAGAGTGAATAAGAGGGTGAATTAGAGAAGGTGAATTAGAGAGTGAATTGGAGAGTGAATTAGAGAGTGAATTGGAGAAGGTGAATTGGAGAGTGAATTAGAGAGTGAATTGGAGAGTGAATTAGAGGGTGAATTGGAGAGTGAATTAGAGAGTGAATTAGAGAGGGTGAATTAGAGAGTGAATTAGAGAGTGAATTAGAGAGGGTGAATTAGAGAGTGAATTAGAGAAGGTGAATTAGAGAAGGTGAATTAGAAAAGGTGAATTAGAGAGTGAATAAGAGGGTGAATTAGAGAGGGTGAATTAGAGAGTGAATTAGAGAGTGAATTAGAGAGGGTGAATTAGAGAGTGAATTAGAGAAGGTGAATTAGAGAAGGTGAATTAGAAAAGGTGAATTAGAGAGTGAATAAGAGGGTGAATTAGAGAAGGTGAATTAGAGAGGGTGAATTAGAGAGTGAATTAGAGAAGGTGAATTAGAGAAGGTGAATTAGAGAAGGTGAATTAGAGAGTGAATAAGAGGGTGAATTAGAGAGGGTGAATTAGTGAGTGAATTAGAGAGTGAATTAGAGAAGGTGAATTGGAGAGTGAATTAGAGAGTGAATTAGAGAAGGTGAATTAGAGAGGGTGAATTACAGAGGGTGAATTAGAGAGTGAATTAGAGAGTGAATTAGAGAAGGTGAATTAGAGAAGGTGAATTGGAGAGTGAATTAGAGAGTGAATTAGAGAAGGTGAATTAGAGAAGGTGAATTAGAGAGTGAATTAGAGAGTGAATTAGAGAGTGAATTAGTGAGTGAATTAGAGAGGGTGAATTAGAGAGTGAATTAGAGAGTGAATTAGAGAAGGTGAATTAGAGAGTGAATTAGAGAAGGTGAATTAGAGAGTGAATAAGAGGGTGAATAAGAGGGTGAATTACAGAGGGTGAATTAGAGAAGGTGAATTAGAGAAGGTGAATTAGAGAATGAATTAGAGAGTGAATTGGAGGGTGAATTAGAGGGTGAATTAGAGAAGGTGAATTAGAGAAGGTGAATTAGAGAAGATGAATTAGAGAATGAATTAGAGAGTGAATTGGAGAGTGAATTAGAGGGTGAATTAGAGAAGGTGAATTTGAGTTGATGTATTAGTGTCAAATCAGGTATGAAAGAGAAATACTAGTCTAGAAATTTGCCTCGCGCGGTGTCACAAAATGTATAGTATTGGATTGGCCGCCCATTTTACGCAGCACCAGACATTCAGTTCCATTGGCTCATGAACGTCGATCTCCTGTCATCCATGTGTTGAAGCCCCTTACACTCCCAAACCTGACCAGGTATTAAGTTCTGACGAAAGGTCATCGACCTGAAACCTTAACTCTGTTTCTCTCCCTGCAGAGGCTGCCCGACCTGCTGAGCGTACCCGGCGCTTGCTGCTTTTGATTTCACCTGTTAGGGTCAGCTCCCTCACGTCGGCGCTAATGAAAGATGCTTCAGCTGACAGTCCATTCCGCATTTCCACTGACTGAAGGCTTGAAGTCGGTGAGTAATGCAGTGTTAAATTGCCTCAATTAGATGAACAATTACCAAATTAGGTGCTAATGAGTGGCATTAATCTACTGCCTTAATGTGGAAGGAAGCATTTAAGAAAAAAATTAGCCTGCTTTGAGTAGCCAGGGAGCAAATTGGAGGGCACTGCTTTGTGAAAATCGGGGGGCATGAATTGCAGGTGCACGTAACCAGGGGGACGCAGATTTAAGGTGATTGTCAAAAGAACCAAAGGCGACAAGAGAAAACTTTTGTTACGCAGGGAATTGTTATGATCTGTATTCACTGCCTGAAAGCAGATTCAATGGTAACTTTCAAAAAGGGAATTGGATAAATAATTGAAGAGGGAAAAAATTGCAGGGCTGTGGGTGAAAGAGCAGCGAGGCGAGGGGAGGGGGGGGAAGTGGGACTAATTGGAGAGCTCTTTCAAAGAGCCGGCACAGGCACGATAGGCCGAATGGCCACCTTCTGTGCTTTCATTTATTGCCCATCCCGAGTGGACTCTTGAGAAGGTGGTGGTGAGCCGCCTTCTTGAACCGCTGCAGTCCGTGCGGTGAAGGGGCTCCCACAAAGATGGAAATTTGCACGTTGAAAGTTGGGAGCTTGTGGGGCCTCCCTCAGATGGATTAAGATGGGCTGAATGGCCTCCCTTGTTGCAGTTATCTCGTGATATCATGAAGGTGGGCGGAAAGAAAGAAGTTCTTGCCATAGAGGGAGTGCAACGAAGGTTCACGAGATCGATTCCTGGGATGGCGGGACTGTGGTATGAGAAGAGATTGAGTAAACTAGGCCTGTATTCTCTTGAATTCAGAAGAATGAGAGGGGATCTCATTGAAGCATATAAAATTATTACAGGGCTTGATAGGGTGGATGCTGGGAGAATGTTTCCCTTGGCTGGGGAGTCTAGAACCAGGGGCCACAGCCTCAGGATAAGGGGTCGGCCATTCAGGACTGAGATGAGAAGAAATTTCTTCACACAGAGGGCGGTAAATCTTTGGAATTCTCTACCCCAGAGGGCTGTGGAGGCTCAGTCATTGGGTATATTCAAAACAGAAGTCGATAGATTTCTGACTAGTGAGGGCATCAAGGGATATGGTGATAGGGCCGGTGAATGGAGTTGAGCCCAAGATCAGCCATGATCTCATTGAATGGCGGAGCAGGCTCGAGGGGCCGAATGGCCGACTCCTGCTCCTATATCTTATGTTCCATTTCTATAGCGCCTTTCACGACATCTGGATGTCCCAAAGCTCTTTACAGACGATTAAGTACATTTTTGAAGTGTAGTCACTGTTGTAATGTAGGAAACGTGGCAACCAATTTGCGCACAGCAAGCTCCCACAAACAGCAATGTGATAATGACTAGATAATCCGTTTCTTGTGATGTCGGTTGAGGGATAAATATTGGCCCCAGGACATCAGGGAGAACTCCCCCCTGCTCTTCTTCAAACTAGTGCTATGGGATCTTTAACGTCCACCTGAGAGGGCAGACGGGGCCTCGGTTTAACGTCTCATCCGAAAGACGGCACGTCCAGCAGTGTAGCACTCCCTCAGTACTGCACTGGAGTGTCGGCCTAGATTTTTGTGTGAAAAGTCTCTGGAGTGGGACTCGAACCCACAAACCTTCTGACTCTGAAGGAAGAGAGCGTGCTACCCACTGAGCCACGGAGGAGGAAAGGAAAGGCCGGCGTAGAGGGAATCGGTAACTAAAAATCCGCGAGAAAGAAAGAATTTGCATTTCTATCGCGCTTTTCACAACCTCAGGACGTCCCAAAACACTTCACAGCCAATGAAATACTTTTTTGAAGCGCCGTCACTGTCGTAATGTAGGAAACGCGGCAGCCCATCTGCGCACAGCAAGATCCCACAAACAGCAAGGCGATTACGACCAGTGACTAGTGGGCTACCGCAGGGATCAGTGCTTGGGCCCCAGCTATTCACAATATATATCACTGATTTGGATGAGAGAACCAAATGTAATATTTCCAAGTTTGCTGACAACACGAAACTAGGTGAGATTGTGAGTTGTGAGGAGGATGCAAAGAGGCTTCAAGGCGATTTAGACAAGTTGAGTGAGTGGGCAAATACATGGCAGATGCAGTATAACGTGGATAACTGTGAAGTTATCCACTTCGTTAGGAAAAACAGAAAGGCAGAGTATTATTTAAATGGTGATAGATTGGGAAATGTTGCTGTACAGAGGGACTTGGGTGTCCTTGTACACCAGTCACTGAAAGCAAACATGCAGGTGCAGCAAGCAGTTAGGAAGACAAATGGTATGTTGGCCTTCATTGCAAGAGGATTTGAGTACAGGAGTACAGGATGCCTTACTACAGTTATACAGGGCCTTGGTGAGACCACACCTGGAGTACTGTGTGCAGTTTTGGTCTCCTTATCTAAGAAAGGATATACTTGCCATAGAGGGAGTGCAGCGAAGGTTCACCAGACTGATTCCTGGGATGGCTGGACTGTCGTATGAGGAGAGATTGGGTCGACCAGGCCTGTATTCACTAGAGTTTAGAAGAATGAGAGGGGATCTCATTGAAACGTATAAAATTCTGACAGGGCTAGACAGACTGGATGCAGGGAGGATGTTTCCCCTGGCTGGGAGGTCTAGAACGAGGGGTCACAGTCTCAGGATACGGGGTAGGACATTTAGGACTGAGATGAGGAGAAATCTCTTCACTCAGAGGGTGGTGAACCTGTGGAATTCTCTACCACAGAAGGCTGTGGAGGCCAAGTCACTGAATATATTTAAGAAGGAGATAGATAGATTTCTAGACACAAAAGGCATCAAGGGGTATGGGGAGAGAGCGGGAATATGGTATTGAGATAGAGGATCAGCCATGATCATATTGAATGGCGGAGCAGGCTCGAAGGGCCGAATGGCCCACTCCTGCTCCTATTTTTCTGTGTTTTTATATTTCTATGACCGGACCTTCTGTTTTTTGCAATGTTGCCAAGGCTGACAATAGTACAGATTGCTCAGAGCGGGAGTTCAAAAAAAAACTTTACTTAAAACTTAGATTAAACACATATAGAACTGTAAACATAACATAAGACCACATACAGCATTAACAGTCTCGTTAGCAGGTATTAAACAGAACAATGGCATGCTTTGGAGTGACAGAGTTTTAGGTACACTTGGGACCTGAGTACATCGGAACAGGAGCAGGCCATTCAGCCCCTCGAGCCTGTTCCGCCATTCAAGGAGATCACTTCTGTACAACAAGCATGTCCACAGATCTTTGAAACTTCCATACTGCCCGTTCCCTCTGGTACTTCCCCAGCAATCAAGGGTTATTGAATCAGTGTCTGGAATCGGGGATTGCAGTTACAGACTGGAGAAGCTGGGGTTGTTCTCCTTCGAGCAGAGAAGGGTAAGAAGAGATTTGATAGGAGGTGTTTAAAATCATGAAAGGTTCAGATAGAGTAAATAAGGAGAGACTGCTTCTGTAATAGAGCCACCTGGTGGACTGCTGATGTATATAATAATAAAGCCATATGCAGTACAGTTCTTACCAGAAGCCGTGTTGTGCTGTTGTGTATATACGCTGTGTCCCAAGATATCACAGAATTGGCGATGAGGATGCGATTGCGGATTCCCTAGCTGAAACTTTTGTTGGAGGATAATCCTGCCAACCGACGGAGGGACTGTTAGAGGTTCTTCGTTTTGCAAAAAAACGTTAAAATCCGAGGTAAATTTCGAGCATACGTGGCTGAACTGTCGACTTTGCCAGAGTCCAGATGGCCACGCCTATGGGAATAATAAGGCATTTGGGTGAGTTCTATCATGACCGAGAGACCTTCAGAGCGTATGTGGAGTGGCTAGAAATGTTTTTCACCGCGAATAGTATTGTCAAAGTTCCCGATGATGTAAACCGTAACCGGGCGGTTTTAGAAATGAAACATAGGATTACACAGGATATACAGCACAGAAAGAGGCCATTCAGCCCAACCAGTCTATGCCGGCGTTTATGCACCACTCGAGCCTCCTCCCGTTTTTCCTCATCTAAATCTATCAGCATAACCCTCGATTCCCTTCTCCCTCATATGCTTCTCCGGCCTCCCCTTAAATGCATCAACCACTTCAACCACTCCCTGTGGTAGCGAGTTCCACATTCTCACCACTCTCTGGGTAAAGAAGTTTCTTCTGAATTCCCTATTGGATTTCTTGGTGACTATCTTATATTGATGGCCTCTAGTTATGCTCTTCCCCACAAGTGGAAACACTCTCTCTGTATCCGCTCTATCAAAACATTTCATAATTTTAAAGACTTCTATTAGGTCACCCCTCAGCCTTCTTTTTTCAAGAGAAGAGAGACCCAGCCTGTTCATCCTTTCCTGATATGTATACCCTCGCATTTCTGGTATCATCCTTGTAAATCTTCTCTGCACCCTCTCCAGTGCCTCTATATCCTTTTTATAATATGGCGACCAGAACTGCACGCAGTGCTCTAAGTGTGGTCTAACCAAGGTTCGATACAGGTTTAGCATAACTTCCCTACTTTTCAATTCTATCCCTCTAAAAATAAACCCTAGTGTTTGGTTTGCTTTTTTTATGGCCTTGCTAACCTGTGGTGCAACTTTTAGTGGTTTGTGTATTTGTACTCTGAGATCCCTTTGTTCCTCTACCCCACCGAGACTCGCACCCTCCAAGTAATAAGTGACCTCCCTATTCTTCCTACCAAAATGTAATACCTCACATTTATCTGCGTTGAACTTCATTTGCCAATTATTTGCCCATTGTGCATGTTTATTAATGTCCTCCTGTAACTTGCTGCAGTCCTCCTCAGTATTGACTATCCCCCACAATTTGGTGTCATCCACAAATTTAGAAATTGTGTTTTTGATTCCAAAGTCTAAATCGTTAGTGTAAATTGTGAACAGCAGTGGTCCCAGCACTGATCCTTGTGGAACACCACTACCCACCTTCTGCCATTGTGAATAGCGACCCTTTACTCCCACTCTCTGCTTTCTGTCCTGAAGCCAGCCAGCAATCCATTCTGCTACTTGTCCCCCGACTCTGCATTCCCTGACCTTATTCATTAGTCTATTATGGGGTACCTTATCGAAGGCCTTTTGAAAATCTAGATAAATTACATCTACTGCATTACCATTGTCTACTCTCTGTTACCTCTTCAAAAAATTCACTGAGGTTGGGCAAACAAGACTTTCCCTTTTGAAACCCATGCTGACTATTCATTATTATACTTTTTGTTTCTAGATGTTCTTCTATTTTTTCCTTTAGCAGGGATTCCATTATTTTTCCTACCACCGATGTTAAGCTGACTGATCAATAATTCCCTGGACATGTTCTATCCCTCTTCTATAACATAGGTATTACATTAGCTATCCGCCAGTCCTCTGGCACTACACCTTTTTCTAACAAATTATTAAATATGTGTAGTAATGCCTCTGCCATCTCTTCCCTAGATTCTTTTAAAATGCATGGATGGCCAGGGGTTTTATCTTCTGAGTTTGATTAGTTTATTTAATATATGCCCTCTTTTTATTTTAAATGCCCTTATCTCATTACTAATCTCATCATCCAATGTCATGTCCACCTGTTCTATCTCCCTGGTAAATACCGAAGTGAAATTATGATTTAATATTTCTGCCATCTCCCTATCGTTACCTGTGGTATTGTCCTGTCCATCCCTTAATGGCCCTATTCCCATCCCAACCTTCCTTTTCTTATTGGTGTGCCTGTAAACTATTTTACTATTTTGTTTTATGTTGCTTGATAATTTAATTTCATGGTTCCTCTTTGCCTTCCTAATTGTTTTTTTGACTTCTCCCCTAATCTCTTCATATTCTCCCTTATCATGCACTCCCCTGGGAAACGGGCTATTTTTTTGACTGAAGCAGGCCCCGAGGTGTATGAAACCCTGAAGGAGATCCTCACCAAGTTAGAACAGCACTACAGTCCTGAGCCCCTGGAAATTGCTGTAAGTTATCGTTTTGGAACACGCGATCAATTAAATGACGAGGGGATCAGGGAGTACATTGTAGCTTCAAAAAAGCTATCCATTCACTGTCATTTCGGAAACTTTCAGGACCGAGCTTTGCGTGGCCGCCTTGTTTGTGGGTTGAAAGATGAAAGTATCAGAAGTAAATTGTTGACAAACTCTCACTTGACTTTTGACTTTGCTTGTCAGACAGCTATGTCGCTGGATATGGCCGACCGACACTCCCGAGAGTTCCGCGCCGTTTCCAGTCGTCAGACAACCGAGGTGAATCGGCTGTAGGCTAAAAGTCAAAGGCAGTTGGGCCCCAAGGCCTCAGCAACTGGCCAAGGTAACAGAGCACTGAAGTCGTGCTATCGGTGCCTAGGACAACACATCGCTCAAAGCTGTCCATATGTGAAGGCAGAGTGTTTCTACTGCAAGAAAACTGGGCATCTTGCGAAGGCGTGCTGACAGAAGAGGAAACCGACTGGCAATGCTAGAAGTAGAAATCGCCAGACACTACATACCGCTGAAGAGAAGCAGCAGGGCGAGGAGTTTCTGGAGATTCACGTCATCAGGAGCACGAAGGTATCTAAGAGCGATTCGCGAGGTATCGTCGTCCAAGTAGATGTCGCAGGAACCAAGATACCATTGGAAATCGACACTGGTGCATCCGTGAGCGTAGTACCGGAATCGCTATATCGCGACAAGTTGCGTGATTATCGACTGGAGAAATCGAAGGTAGAGCTGCGAGGCTATTCAGGAGAGCAAATCCCTGTTGTAGGAAGTGTCACCATACCAGTGAAATACAAGGATCAGTGTCAGAGCTTGAAGGGGTTGATGTATGACGAAAGGTTGAGCAGGTTGGGCCTATACTCATTGGAGTTTAGAAGAATGAGAGGTGATCTTATTGAAACATATAAGATTCTGAGGGAGCTCAACAGGGTAGATGCTGAGAGGATGTTTCCCCTCGTGGGGGTTTCTAGAACCAGGGGGCATAGTTTCAGAATCGCCCATTTAAGACGGAGATGAGGAGGAATTTCTTCTCTCAGAGGGTCGTGAATCTTTGGAATTCTCTACCCCAGAGAGCTGTGGAGGCGGAGTCATTGAATATATTCAAGGCGGAGATCGACAGATATTTGAACTACAGGGGAGTCGAGGGTTATGGGGAGCGGGCAGGAAAGTGGAGTTGAGGCCAAGATTGGATCAGCCATGATCTTATTGAATGGCGGAGCAGGCTCGAGGGGCCGAGTGGCCTACTCCTGCTCCTAGTTCTTATGTTCTTATGTTCTTATGTAGAGTTTGCCTCTCATAGCAACACGTCGATTTTAAAATTCACATCCTTGTTCCCAAATCCCTCCATGGCCTCGCCCTCCTCCCTAACTCTGTAACCTCCTCCAGCTCCTACAACCCCCCGAGATCTCTGCGCTCCTCCAATTCTGGCCTCTGGCGCATCCTCGATTTCCTTTACCCCACCAGTGGCGGCCGTGCCTTCAGCCGCCTGGGCCCCGAGCTCTGGAATTCCCTCCCTAAACCTCTCCGACTCTCTCTCTTCATTTAAGACGCTCCTTAAAACCTCCCTCTTTGCCCAAGCTTTCGGTCGCCTGTCCTAATATCTCCTGATGTGGCTCGGTGTCAAATTTCTGTCCGATAACGCCCCTGTAACTCACCTTGGGGCATTTTACTATGTTAAAGGCGCTGTATAAAAGCAAGTTGCTGTATATCTGAAGCTGAGAAGAATGAGACGGATGCACAGTGGTATCACCATTGAGGAGCTCAGAGGTGGTAAGGAAATCACATCAAAGACAAGGGAAAGCTAGGGAATTGCAAGGATTATTGAACATATTTGCTTGTAAATCCTAAAACTCCTCTCTGATCTTCTTCTTAGGCAGTCCCTCGGAACCGAGGATGACTTGCTTCCACACTAAAAATGAGTTCTCAGGTGACTGATGAGTCCAATGCGGGACCTACAGTCTCTGTCACAGGTGGGGGCAGACGGTGGTTGAAGGGGCGGGTGGGTGGGGGTGCTCGGGTTGACGTGCGCTCCTTCCGCTGTTTGCGCTTGGCTTCCGCTTGCTCCCGGCGAAGAGACTCGAGGTGTTCACCGCCTTCCCGGATGCTTCTCCTCCACTTTGTGCGGTCTTGGGCCAGGGATTCCCAGGTGTCGGCGGGGATGTTGCACTTTTTCAAGGAGGCTTTGAGGGTGTCCTTGAAGCGTTTCCTCTGCCCACCTGGGGCTCTCTTGCCGTGTCGGAGCTCCGAGTAGAGCGCTTGTTTTGGGAGTCTCGTATCGGGCATGTGGACAATGTGACCCGTCCATCGGAGCTGATCGAGCGTGGTCAGAGCTTCAATGCTGGGGATGTTGGCCTGAGCGAGAACACTGACGTTGGTGCGCCTATCCTGCCAATGGATTTGCAGGATCTTGCGGAGGCAGCGTTGGTGGTACCTCTCCAGTGCTTTGAGCTGCCTGCACATGGTGTGGAGCATAAACATCCTCTCTGATAGCAAACTTGTGATTGTCAGGCTGGGGCTGTTTTCTCTAGAAAAGAGAAGGCTGAGGGGGTGACCTGATAGAGGTCTTTAAAATTATGAAGGGGTTGGATAGGGTAGACGTAGAGAAGATGTTTCCATTTGTGGGGGGAGACCAGAACTAGGGGCCATCAATATAAGATAGTCACTAATAAATCCAATAGGGAATTCAGGAGAAACTTCTTTACCCAAAGAATGGTGAGAATGTGGAACTCGCTACCACAGGGAGTGGTTGAGGTAAATAGCATAGATGCATTTTTTTTTATTCGTTCCTGGGATGTGGGCGTCGCTGGCAAGGCCGGCATTTATTGCCCATCCCTAGTTGCCCCTTGAGAAGGTGGTGGTGAGCCGCCTTCTTGAACCGCTGCAGTCCGTGTGGTGAAGGTGCTCCCACAGTGCTGTTAGGGAGGGAGTTCCAGGATTTTGACCCAGCGACGATGAAGGATCGGCGATATACTTTTAAGTCAGGATGGTGTGTGAATTGGAGGGTAACTTGGAGGTGGTGGTGTTCCCTTGCGCCTGCTGCCCTTGTCCTTCTAGGTGGAAGAGGTCGCGGGTTTGGGAGATGTTGTCGAAGAAGCCTTGGCGAGTTGCTGCAGTGCATCTTGTAGATGGTACACACTGCAGCCACGGTACGCCGGTGGTGGAGGGAGTGAATGTTTAAGGTGGTGGATGGGGTGCCAATCAAGCGGGCTGCTTTGTCCTGGATGGTGTCGAGCTTATTGAGTGTTGTTGGAGCTGCACTCATCCAGGCAAGTGGAGAGTATTCCATCACACTCCTTACTTGTGCCTTGTAGATGGTGGAAAGGCTTTGGGGAGTCAGGAGGTGAGACACTCGCCGCAGAATACCCAGCCTCTGACCTGCTCTTGTTGCCACAGTATTAATGTGGCTGGTCCAGTTTAAGGGGAAGCTAGATAAACACATGAGGGAGAAAGGAATAGAAGGAGATGTTGATAGGGTGAGATGAAGAGGGGTGGGAGGAGGCTGGTGTGGAGCATAAACACCGGCACGGACCAGTTGAGCTGAATGGCCTGTTTCTGTGCTGTTAAGTTCTATGTAATTCTGTGTACTCGTTCATCTGTAAATCACATTACATTTGTGACATATTAAAGTATATCAGGCAGATTTGTGATCAAGCTTTCATCTTCCGTGCAGAGGAGGCACTGAGCCGAGCTTTAAATGTTCTCTAATTGCCCAGGTTTTTCACCCAGGACGGTTGATGCTGAGTTTAATTAGGTTCGCACCGCCCTCTCAATGATTGCTCTAATCAGTGTATTTCTGCTTGGCCTGCCGTGTTTAATGTCCGATTAATTCACAACGCCAAAGCCCGCCTGAGCAGCGATCAGCGAGCGGCCACTCTTTGTGTTTGAGACTCGACGGAGACCCCCCCCAAAACCCGCTGCCCACACACTTTCCTGCGGGGGGGCGGGCGGGCGGGTTGCTGTGTTAGCGATCGGCGAGGGTTTTGTAAGGGATACTCTCCTGACCCTGCGTGTCTCGTAACCTGCGAGGTTCACGCGGCTCTGTGCAGCCTGTATGTCAGTGCGGGTCTAGGCCTGGTCTCCAGCCAGTCTGGGAACACTAGACACCCCTGTGAGTGGTTCGAATCACTCTCCCTTACGGTTCTAGACACTGGACTTAGATGCGAGAGCAGTAATGGAGATAAAACTCATGTAGACTTGGTTTGAACGGTACGAAATGGAAAATCTTTATTGCATGATACTTAAAATTATGAAATACATGTCATATGCACAGATTAATGACAGTACAATCTTACAAACAGTTATAATCACTCTTAGGGAAACGAGGAACGACCAGCACAACGTAAATAGGGCACACATTACAAATATCCTTAAACTTTCAACCCTCCCCTATCAATAACTATCCTAAAACTAGCTTCGTAGGATCCCGAGACTCATGCTCACCACTCGTAATAACTCGGAGAAAATCCCGAATAGCTGATCGGATGTTTTTCACCGCAGCACCCACGTGTTGGTCAGGAGATCTCCTGGTCCCACTTGTTTACTGCTTCTGCTGCTCGGTCAGTCGGCTGGACCGTCCGCTGTAGTGAAGACCTCTGTTGGTTGGATACAGGGTATGGTGGAGCACCGTTGTCAATATCGCTGATACGATGTGTTTGCACAGTCCAGTTATCATCGATGCAATATGTTTTGTTAAAGAAGAGAACTTCCTGTCAAGAAGACTTGGCTGATCGACCTACAGGCGCGGTCGGGATTTACTGACCGTGGCGATGGATAAGGTCTTCTTCTCTTCTCCTCTCATCTCATCTCATCTCATCTCATCCCGGGCCTTCGGTTCCGCTGCCAGCTACCAACATAGGTCTTTGCAACAGTCTTTCACCCAGGAGCAGCCACGATGATAACGGCAGCAAGCGGCAAGAGTCACGAACACGAGGCAGGAGCAAGAATCAAGAGTCAAGAGACAGAATGGACGGTTTGGGCCTGCAATTATAGTGCACAGTTCTTCCGTTTCCCGCCCAACTATAATGTCCATTCTTTTGTTTAAGGTTTGGCGCCCAAAAAGTCCTGTATGGGTGATCTCTGTCTTTAATGGGTTTCGGGGCTACTCCTGAATGTTTGAGTACCTGCTAATACTTCTCCCATTGTTAAATCGGTCGGTGTTCCCCCTGGAGGGGTTTGGGGCTTCCAAGTGTCCTGTATAACTACCTGCTAACGGCTCTCTCATCGTAGAGCCGTTGGGAGTTTACATATTAATGTCCTTTGGATGGGCCCTTGATGGCTTTCCTTTGTACCTGGGAGACCGATTCCAGTATCGATGTTTATACTGTAAACCCATAATGTCCTGTGTATTGTCTTCACTGTGCTGAATCGTTATCGATCCTGCAAAAATGTTTATTGGAACGCCATCTTGTCTGCCTGCCGAAAAGTCTCGAATGTTCTGTCACGCGGTGCGGCGGCCATTTTACAGGCTGCTTGTGTCCAATTTAAACCTGACAGCATTCCGCTGAAATAAAAGCTGTTTTGAATGAAACTTGTGTTTTCTCCTTAATAAAATGAAATCGCGATAATTGCGAATTCTACAGTCCCTCCTGTTGATGCGAATAACTCCGCTTATCGTATCAAAAACTCAGTGGTGAGCAATCTTATCTCGATTTCACTCCGAATCCAGTAAATTAATCCCATAAATTTTAACTTAACTAGGGTCTCTGTGTCGTCCTTATTTCCCAAGAAAATCACATTTTATATCACCATAGGCATCATTTGCCCTTAAACTTACACCACTTGTCTTCCTTCCCGGCGTAACCAGGCCGATACCTCACGCATCACCTGTATATTTATCTTTTATTCAGGGAAAGGAAAAACAAAACCCAAAAAACCAAACAATCAACACCATCACCAAAATAAACAAATCCCAACTCTTAAACATGTCGAGTTTCCAACGTATTTACACTGAGTACAAACTTCCGCGGCGCACGTGGCGAGCGGGAGTGACGCCATCTTCCCATTACACTGCGCTCTCATCGTGCACGCGCACGTAACGTTCTCGCCACTCTCCCGTGTTCTCATGCTTGGTGAGGCGCTTGTCTCTTTTACAATGTATGAACAAAAGGTATACTACAATAAACACTTGACAGACGACTAAAATGTGGGAGGCTATTCTGACCCATGAGGGCACTTCAATATTCGTGAACAGATTCCACCACGGTGGAACCACTATGTCCAAAATGTCTGTACCTATCTCGACGGTTTTCTGTTCTAAAGTATAGAAATGCTTTTGTGACACCGCGACGGCTTTCAGAAGTTTGGTTAAATGCTCGGGGAGAGGGGGAATGAGGTACCCAAAATGTGCGACAAATCGCTGCAAGTCGGTAAAATTCTCTTTTACTGTGAGGTGAACAGTGGATGGTTCAGGGATTGGGATAATTCGCTGTTGTGCTACTTGAACTTCAGCCCTGGGTTTAAAACAGAAACTGCTGTCACTCACCGGACACCGGCTACGGTTTCCATGCTGGTAGTGTTGCGCTGCAGTGGTAACACAATATGTTCCACCCCCGATGTATGCTACCTGCGGAGGCACATGATCTTGTGCCATTGCCTCCATGGTGCAATTCATGGACTTGGCGCCAGCCGTTCTGAACCCGCACTGTGGTGTTAAAAAGGCATTCAAGTGCTGGGGGCACAGTATTATGTGTGCTCCCCTGCCACGACAACCAGAGAGATCTGTACCTGTCATCGTTTGCTCCCAGCGGATGACGTAAGGTGGAACCGCTGCATAACGAATGTGGGCTCCCCCCTGAATGACACCAATGTTCTCTACCCGATACACCGGGGCGGGCTTTGCTGTGTTGCCCAAAACCGGCATGCGTAATACTATTCCCATAATAGTATGGTTTGAACGTCCGCAGTCCACGGGGACTGGGTAAGCTTCTGAAGCTAGCCTGAGCTGGCACGGACTTAATGCATTCTGAAAAGGGTGGAGCGCCCGCAGGTGTTTGTTACTTATCCAGGACGGGACCGAACCTTGTTTTAAATCCTCCAAATTACTGCGGCCCTCGCCCAGTAACCACGCCCCGTAAAGCACGCACACCTCGTTCTGCGCAGCTTGATCGGATGCATTCCGATCTTCCCTAATCAGGGCATTTACCGTACGCGCATGTTTCTCCAGCTCTGCTATAATCTCTTTTAAGTGTAGTGTCATGGCTTGGTCCTCGTGCAGACCCGACCCTACCACTTTATTCTCATCTGTGAGAATATCCTTTAACTGTGTTTTTAAACCATTAATCTGGGTCTGCAGCTCCACACTGTCTAGAGCGTTGACCACAGATGTCCCTGTGTTAAAAGCAGTGAACGCATCGTTCACCAAACCCCTTCTTTGCCTCCCTACTTGGTCCAAAACTTCCTGCGGTGCGGTGTATAAACTTGTCTTATCGATTTCTGCAAAATCAAACTCGTAAAATTGCCTGAACATCTTGGTCAACAGGACCTGGTACAACTGTTCCGTCTTTTTGGGGCACCACTCTGGTAACCGTACCTCAGTGAGATTTAAAATCACCGAGGCCACCGCGTAATGCACTCCCTGAAATAGTATCTGGTCTGTGGGGACCAGTACCAAACCGTTCCCGGGTCCCTTACTAGTTTTAGGGCACCCTTCTTCCTCAGTTAGAACTACCGGAATCGTGGGCGGGGCTTTGCGTGGGCGCGTAATGAGCTCAGTGGCATTTACTGGGATCGGGGAGAATGGGGCTCCGCACCCCCTGGTGCTCGCATCCCACCTCATCCCCTGTCCGTTATCCTGCCACTGGTTAATAAAGAATATGGAGATGCCTTTGGGGCAAACGTACTTTGACCCCCACATACAAACATAAATCCCCTCATCTGGTTCCCACCATTTGTCCCAACAGACTTTCACTTGTCCATCAGTCCCCGTAATTGTCCGATGGGTATTATTACCCAGTCGCTCCCACTCAACCGAAGAGTTCCTCATAGTTTTGCTCAGCTTTCGCAGCCACCACCATCGGCTCAATGGGACATTCCCACTGCAAGTCAAACAAATCCGTTTGCCGACGGTGACGCTGATCCTGGGTGCGATGATCCGTACTTTGGGGCACATTAAAGAAGTCTCTTTGTAGGCGAACCCCGATGTGCTGGAATACTCCGTTGAGTTCGTTCCCAGCCATCCTGGCCACCTTCCCTTGTGGAAATAGGTGCTGGTCCCTTCTGCCTTCCGTCTTCCGGTCCCATCCACCGCGATGGGGGCCGTGTCCCCGGAACATCCAAACACCACGACATCCTTGGTGAGGCCCCGATAGGCCAATCCACATCCGATTGCCACGAGCAAAACTAGAAGTCGTTCCATCCTTCCTTGGTTCCTGTGATCAGATAGAATGAGGTAGCCAGCCTCGCAAAAAGTCTCTGGCTTTTGTGAAGGGTGAGCGGGTCCCCTGACCTCGCCTCACGTAAACTTCAACGTTTGCTAAATAGACTTCCTCTAAACCTAGCCTTAAAACTCCCATCATTTTATCGTTATCTGTTAAAAACACTACAAACTTAACCTTATTAAAACTACTTAAAACTTTAAACTAAAACTTAAAACCTTAAACTAATAACTTTACAATGCCGCCCGTTCTCAGGGCGGCCCCTTTAAATCCTGAGAAGGCTGCTGCGAGCTCTTCCCGACGGTGGGAGGGCACTGACCCTTCCCTCTGATCTGCCGCAGCCTGTTGCTGCGCTGACCCTTTCCTCTGATCTGCCGCAGCCTGTTACTGCTTCGATGTGGCCTGTCTCTACCCGGGTTATCTTAACCTGAAACTTACGCCCTGGGGCAGCCTGGGGACCTGACCACATCTTCCTGGGCTGGGGTACTCTGCTTGACCTACGGGGAATTGCTATGGGCGGGGGCTCCGTGACGGACGGACCGGGTCCCGAGACCTTCAACGGGATGACCTGGGGTTCCATCACAGGCGCCAGCCCCGCCTCCGCTGACTCCGCCTCCCTAACCTCGGGGCTGGCAGTTCGGGGCCCCGCCCTGCTCGGCCCAGCAGGCGGCCCTTCACTCGCGAACTCTGCCTCCCCTGAGGACTGGACGTTCAAAGCGGGCGGCCACACCTCTGGGAACCACATAGCGGCTGGCCCGGCCTCCTCTAGCTCCTTCCTCCTGCTGTCGGGACCTGCAGCTTGTGTGTCCACCCCGTATGGATCTCTACCTAGCGGCCCCAATCCTTCCAGACCGTTCCTCTGAAACCACCCGTCATCATCACTATGCTCATCTGCACTATCCTCATCTGACCAGGGTACCCTGGGGTCCTCGTCATCTAACCCCCAACTCCAGAAAAACGCTGCATGATCGTCCGGGATGTCCCTTCCCCTGATGCAAGCTGCTATGCCTGCCTGTGTGCCTTGTGGTCCTACCTGGGGCTGTGCTTTCCCACTCGCAGGTCTGGCCCCTCCCTTAAGACAGGCCACCGCCCCTGCTTGTTTCTGTGAAATCTCACCTGCTGGAGGCTGCAGATTTCTATCCTGTTTTAAATCCTCATACTCCCTGCTCCTGGCTACCCTGTAGGCTGCTTTTATCTCTCTAAGCTGCCCTTCTAGCCTGAGCACGTCTAACTTTCCCATTGCTCGGGCGTTCTCCTCCCGCAGGGCCTGCTCTCTAAGCTGCCCTTCCAGCCCATCTATTTTCCCTATTAAGCGGGCGTTCTCCTCCCGCAAGGCCTGCTCTTTTAACCTGGCCTCCTCACCGCAGACCCCCTCCTGTGCGTGTCTTTTAAAAGGACACAGGTAGGCAGGCTGCGTGGACTCTAGTCATGGGGCACTATTAGACGGTCCTGCGGCACCTACGGGGCCGGTTGCGACCGCCACCTGTCCATGCGCATTCAAAACCATCTTGCGCATGACTCCTAACACTGCTTCGAGGTCTTCGGGAGAGGTGGGTGCCTTTGCTTCCTTAGCCGGGACAGGCGCCTGGGTTCGGACCGCGGGATTTTTATCCTTGGAATCCTTCCAAGGGTTCCTGCAGTGCTTGCGCCAGTGCCCTGTCTTCCCACACCCGTAACAGGCATTACTTGCCTGTGGGGCGCGATTACCCTCCTGATGCCACTCTCTTTGAGCCGGGGCTGCGGGTCGTACCTCATGTACTCTTCCCTTAAAGGGACGTGTTGCCATACCCCTTATGTTACGGTAACCTAACGTGAGTCGATTCAAGACCGACTCTTCCGTAAGGTTGAGGTCATTGGGATCGAACCAGGCTTTTGCCTGCTCTCTAACGGCTGGTAAACTGTTGGCTATTATGCACCTAAGCCAATGAATTAAAGCGGCGCCTTCCACATCTTCGCGCTCGGGCGCACCTAGACAGCTGCGCTCATATACTGGCCACAGCCTGTCGGCAAAAACCTTCGGGGGTTCTCCCTCCATCTGCACTGTCTGTCCCACTCTAGCAAACGGACCTCCGTCGTTCGCTCCCACTACTTCTAGGACCTCATTTTTCAATTCCTCATAACTTTTATTACCCCTCTTGCTATCGCCTGAGAGACACTGAAGGACCGAGCTATCTAAAGAGAACAGCAGCATTTTTGCTGTCTCCCCATCATCGCAGCCGTTGATGGCTGCGGCTTGCTCAACTTCCCTAAAATGTACGGAAGGGTCGTCTATCTCGGTCAGCTTCCTTACGTGGTTTATCATAGCCCTCAGCTGATGTGAACTGTGAGGCAACACCAGCTGTCCGAGGAGATCCCCCGGTTCTTCCCCACCGTTCCTGCTTGGGCCCCTTTTAATCCCCGTTACTGGATACAACGATCCCTTTTCTACTTCCTTTTCAACGGGCTCTTTTGTTTCTTCCGTTGCTTCCTCCCTAACCCAGGTTTCTGAATAGCTGGGTGGCGCGGAGGGCGCACTGGCTACTACTTCTTCTGCTTTACTTGGTGGGGAATTTCTAAATCTCTCATTTACTAGCGGCTGGCGTGCCGACGGATTAATAAGGCACACCATGCCGTTCGCATTATTCACGGCCTTTTTGAGGCTCTCTATCTCTTTTTCGCAGGCGCTATGGTCGGCTCCCTGAAACTTATCCTCAAGGGCCAACTTATACGCCGACCTAACCCCCATTAAGCTCTCTTCTTGAGTTCTTATCTGGGCAGCTTGACGGTTACATCTTTCCTTCATCCTACTCTCGTTTAATTTTGCTTCAGTGATCTGGCACTCGAGATACTCTACCCTTGTTTTAAGGTAACTGGAGACTTCCTGGCTTTCCTGGCGTAACTCATTTAAACTCTTAATGAGCGCCTCCCCTCCAGAAACCTTCTCCTCCATTTCCTCCTCTAGATGCTTGATTCGAGCGGTTAGCGCTGTATTGGTCTGGTTTGAAATCTGGACCTGCCTTTTGTAGCACATAAGCCAGACTGCTTTCTCAACTGCCTTTTTATGCTCCTTACTATCCGTCCACCTTTCAGCTGCCTCTAGTGGGCTCTTATCCGCTAACAATTCGCTTATCCACTTTTTCGTTAGATTAACCTTTCCAAACACGTAATCCGCTATCTTTTCCTGCATCACATTTCGTACAGTCATTCCAAAATCCAACACACCACCCTCTCGCTGCCAATGTCCTGCCGCGGTCGCCATTTTCTGTAAGGGATACTCTCCTGACCCTGCGTGTCTCGTAACCTGCGAGGTTCACGCGGCTCTGTGCAGCCTGTATGTCAGTGCGGGTCTAGGCCTGGTCTCCAGCCAGTCTGGGAACACTAGACACCCCTGTGAGTGGTTCGAATCACTCTCCCTTACGGTTCTAGACACTGGACTTAGATGCGAGAGCAGTAATGGAGATAAAACTCATGTAGACTTGGTTTGAACGGTACGAAATGGAAAATCTTTATTGCATGATACTTAAAATTATGAAATACATGTCATATGCACAGATTAATGACAGTACAATCTTACAAACAGTTATAATCACTCTTAGGGAAACGAGGAACGACCAGCACAACGTAAATAGGGCACACATTACAAATATCCTTAAACTTTCAACCCTCCCCTATCAATAACTATCCTAAAACTAGCTTCGTAGGATCCCGAGACTCATGCTCACCACTCGTAATAACTCGGAGAAAATCCCGAATAGCTGATCGGATGTTTTTCACCGCAGCACCCACGTGTTGGTCAGGAGATCTCCTGGTCCCACTTGTTTACTGCTTCTGCTGCTCGGTCAGTCGGCTGGACCGTCCGCTGTAGTGAAGACCTCTGTTGGTTGGATACAGGGTATGGTGGAGCACCGTTGTCAATATCGCTGATACGATGTGTTTGCACAGTCCAGTTATCATCGATGCAATATGTTTTGTTAAAGAAGAGAACTTCCTGTCAAGAAGACTTGGCTGATCGACCTACAGGCGCGGTCGGGATTTACTGACCGTGGCGATGGATAAGGTCTTCTTCTCTTCTCCTCTCATCTCATCTCATCTCATCTCATCCCGGGCCTTCGGTTCCGCTGCCAGCTACCAACATAGGTCTTTGCAACAGTCTTTCACCCAGGAGCAGCCACGATGATAACGGCAGCAAGCGGCAAGAGTCACGAACACGAGGCAGGAGCAAGAATCAAGAGTCAAGAGACAGAATGGACGGTTTGGGCCTGCAATTATAGTGCACAGTTCTTCCGTTTCCCGCCCAACTATAATGTCCATTCTTTTGTTTAAGGTTTGGCGCCCAAAAAGTCCTGTATGGGTGATCTCTGTCTTTAATGGGTTTCGGGGCTACTCCTGAATGTTTGAGTACCTGCTAATACTTCTCCCATTGTTAAATCGGTCGGTGTTCCCCCTGGAGGGGTTTGGGGCTTCCAAGTGTCCTGTATAACTACCTGCTAACGGCTCTCTCATCGTAGAGCCGTTGGGAGTTTACATATTAATGTCCTTTGGATGGGCCCTTGATGGCTTTCCTTTGTACCTGGGAGACCGATTCCAGTATCGATGTTTATACTGTAAACCCATAATGTCCTGTGTATTGTCTTCACTGTGCTGAATCGTTATCGATCCTGCAAAAATGTTTATTGGAACGCCATCTTGTCTGCCTGCCGAAAAGTCTCGAATGTTCTGTCACGCGGTGCGGCGGCCATTTTACAGGCTGCTTGTGTCCAATTTAAACCTGACAGCATTCCGCTGAAATAAAAGCTGTTTTGAATGAAACTTGTGTTTTCTCCTTAATAAAATGAAATCGCGATAATTGCGAATTCTACAGTTTGATAGGGTGGATGTAGAGAAGATATTTCCACTTGTGTGGGGAAGACCAAAGCTGGGGGCCATCTAATATAAGATCCAATAGGGAATTCAGGAGAAACTTCTTTCCCCAGAGAGTGGTGAGAATGTGGAACTCGCTACCACAGGGAGTGGTTGAGGCGAATAGCAGAGATGCATTTAAGGGGAAGCTGGATAAACACATGAGGGAGAAAGGAATAGAAGGGTATGCTGATAGGGTGAGATGAAGAGGGGTGGGAGGAGGCTGGTGTGGAGCATAAACACCGGCACGGACCAGTTGGGCCGAATGGCCCCAGGCTGATATAGAATCAGAATCATCCAATGATACAGCACAGAAATATAAGAACATAAGAAATAGGAGCAGGAGTCGGCCAATCGGCCCCTCGAGCCTGCTCCGCCATTCAATAAGATCATGGCTGATCTGATCTTGGCCTCAACACCACTTTCCTGCCTGTTCCCCATAACCCTCGACTCCCTTGTAGTTCAAATGTGTGTCAATCTCCACCTTGAATATATTCAATGACCCAGCCTCCACAGCTCTCTGGGGTAGAGAAGTCCAAAGATTCACAACCATCTGAGAGAAGAAATTCCTCCTCATCTCCGTCTTAAATGGGCGATTCTGAAACTATGCCCCCTAGTTCTAGATTCCCCCACGAGGGGAAACATCCTCCCTACATCTACCCTCTCGAGCTCCCTCAGAATCTTGTATGTTTCAATAAGATCACCTCTCATTCTTCTAAACGCCAATGAGTATCGGCCCAACCTGCTCAACCTTTCCTCATAAGACAACCCCTTCATCCCAGGAATCAACCTAGTGAACCTTCTCTGAACTGCTTCCAGTGCAAGTATATCCCTCCTTAAATAAGGCGACCAAAACTGCACGCAGTACTCCAGGTGCGGTCTCACCAATGCCCTGTACAGTTGTAGCAAGACTCCCCTACTTTTATACTCCATACCCCTTGCAATAAGGGCCAACATTCCATTAGCCTTCCTAATTACAGTACTTGCTGTACCTGCATGCTAACTTTTTGTGTTTCATGCACAAGGACCCCCAGATCTCTCTGTACCGCAGCATTTTGTAATCTCTCTCCTTTTAAATAATAATTTGCTTTTTCATTTTTCCTACCAAAGTGGTTAAGCTCACATTTTCCCACATTATACTCCATCTGCCAAATTTTTGCCCACTCACTTAGCATATCTATATCCTCTCTTTGTGTCCTCCTCACAACTTGCTTTCCCACCTATCTTTGTATCGTCAGCAAATTTGGCTACAGTACACTCGGTCCCTTCATCCAAGCCACTAATATAGATTATAAATAGTTGGGGCCCCAGCACTGATCCCTGTGGCACCCCACTAGTTACAGTGACCCATTTATCCCATGAGCTCTTATCTTGTGCAGTAACCTTTTATGTGGCACCTTATCGAATGCCTTCTGGAAATCTAAATGCATGACATCTACTTGTTCCCCTTTATCCACCCTGCTCGTTACACCCTCGAAGAACTCTAGTAAATTTGTCAAACACAATTTCCCTTTCATAAAAGAAGGAAGCCATTCGGCCCATCGTGCCTGTGCCGGCTCTTTGAAAGAGCTCCCCAATTAGTCCCACTCGCCCCCTGCTCTTTCCCCATAGCCTGCAAATTTTGCCTTTTCAAGTATTTATCCAATTCCTCTTTTGAAAGTTACTATTGAATCTGCTTCCACCGCCCTTTCAGGCAGCGCGTTCCAGATCACAACAGCTCGCTGTGTAAAAAAAAACTGCTCATCTCCTCCTCTGGCTCTTTTGCCAATTACCTTAAATCTGTGTCCTCTGGTCACTGAACTCTCCCGCCACCTCTATTAAATCTCCCCTTAGCCTTCGCTGCTCTAGGAAGAACACGCCCAGTTTCTCCACGTAACAGAAGTCCCTCAACCCCGGTATAATTCAAGTAAATCTCCTCTGCACCCGCTCCAATGCCTTGACTTCCTTCCTGAAGTGTGGTGCACAGAATTGGATGCAATGCTCCACCCTGGACCCCTTACTCTGGCCTCTTAGCCTCTCTAGATCTTTTCATTGGGTAGTGCCGGAGTGACATCAGCTGTCTCGATTTCTCGGCTCCCCTCCAGCGCTGTCCAATGAATCCGACTCCCCGGCCCTTTCCCGATAGCCCTGCCAATGTTTCCTTTTGGTGTAGAGCTCCAATTCCCCTTTTGAAAGGTACGATTGAATCTGCTCCCACCGCCCTTTCAGTTAGCGCATTCACATGAACGTAACAGTACACGGACTGCCCGAGCAGAACCAAGGGTAGAAAGAAAGACTTGCATTTATATAGCGCCTTTCACAACCATTAGACATCTCAAGGCACTTTACAGGCAGCGAAACACTTTTGAAGTGTGGTCACTGTTGTAATGCGGGAAATGTGGCAGCCAATTTGCGCACAGCAAGCTCCCACAAACAGCAATGTGATAATGACCAGATAATCTGTTTTAGTGATGCTGGTTGAGGGATAAATATTGGCCCCAGGACACCGGGGAGAACCCCCCCCCCTTGCTCTTCTTCCAAACAGTGCCATGGGATCTTTTACATCCACCTGAGAGAGCAGACGGTGCCTCGGTTTAATGTCTCATCCGAAAGACGGCGCTTCCGACAGTGCAGCACTCCCTCAGTACTGCCCCTCCGACAGTGCAGCACTCCCTCAGTACTGCCCCTCCGACAGTGCAGCGCTCCCTCAGTACTGCCCCTCCGACAGTGCAGTGCTCCCTCAGTACTGCCCCTCCGACAGTGCAGCACTCCCTCAGTACTGCCCCTCCGACAGTGCGGCACTCCCTCAGTACTGCCCCTCCAACAGTGCAGTACTCCCTCAGTACTGCCCCTCCGACAGTGCGGCGCTCCCTCAGTACTGCCCCTCCGACAGTGCAGTACTCCCTCAGTACTGCCCCTCCGACAGTGCAGCACTCCCTCAGTACTGCCCCTCCGACAGTGCAGCGCTTCCTCAGTACTGCCACTCCGACAGTGCAGTACTCCCTCAGTACTGCACTGGGAGTGTCAGCCTAGCTTTAATGTGCTCAAGTCTCTGGAGTGGGACTTGAACCCACGACCTTCTGACTCCGAGGCGAGAGTGCGACTCACTCTCAGCCACAGCTGACATGGGAGCAGACTTCACCACAGCTTTTAAAAGGAAGGTGGATAAATATTTCACAAAGGCAAATTTAAAAGGGGGGATGGGAAAAGGGCCGGGGAATGGGACGATACGGAGGGATTTTTTCAGAAGGTGGACACTGGAGCCAATGGCCTCCTTCTACACTGTAAAATTCAATGAATCAATGGGGGGGTTAATTTTAACCGAACTCTCCTGGATGGGGTGCATCTTCGATGGAGATAAAGTCGGGCGGGGTGTCAAACAATGTTCCCCCTCTAACGTGTGGGACTGCGCACCAATCGCAAGATCTCGCGCAGGCGGCTCACCAGCGCTGCCGTTGGAAGAGATGCCCGGGCTGTCACTCCCGGTGCCAGTGCTGAGGGAGTGCCGCGCTGTCGGAGGTGCCGTCTTTCGGATGAGACGTTAAACCGAGGCCCCCCCGTCTGCCCTCTCAGGTGGACGTAAAAGATCCCACGGGCACTATTTCGAAGAAGAGCGGTGGGGGTGGGGGGGGGGGGGTAGTTCTCCCCGGTGTCCTGGGGCCAATATTTATCCCTCCACCAACATCACTAAAAAGACACACGACAACGCAAAATCATCGAGCAGAAACTGATAGCCAAGTTCCGCACCCATGAGGACGGCCTCAACCGGGATCTTGGTTTCATGTCACGCTACATGACGTAGAGTCATCCAGACTCGAGTCGTCGTTGTCTTGTTCACAGATGTGATTTCCAGTTTTTAAAAAAGTAAAAAGCTTAACTGCAGACTGCAGCATGTGACACGTTGGACCCCCTGTGACCCCACCTCATTGTCTTAGCTGTATTTTGCTGTGTCTTTGATGTAATGCCTTCCTGACTGATTGTATCTCTGCCGAGGTGGTGTGATGGAGGGCATTGTTCTCTGTCTATATATGCTTTGCTGATTTGTATTCCCTCACTTTACCTGACGAAGGAGCAGCGCTCCGAAAGCTCGTGATTTCAAATAAAACTGTTGGACTATAACCTGGTGTTGTGCGACTTCTCATTTTTGATCACTAAAAAAGACAGACGATCTGGTCACAATCAGGTTGCTGTTTTTGGGAGCTTGCTGTGCACAAATTGGCTGCCGCGTTTCCCGCATTACAACAGTAACGACACTTCAAAAAGTCCTTCATTGGCTGTAAAGCGCTTTGGGATGTCCGGTGGTCGTGAAAGGCGCTATAGAAATGCAAGTCTTTCTTCTTCGCTCAGCACAATGAGGATTCTTGGAGGGGGAAGTATGTCTAGGGCTGTGTACTTGGAACACTGAAGAATCAAAGATTCTCTCTTTGAGTTCTCCCTGTTTTGGGTATCGGATCGACCCTAGCAGTTCTGTACAAACACGAGAGTGTGTGACTAACAACATGACTAAAACACATGCACACAACAACAACAGCTTGTATTTATCTAGCGCCTTTAACATAGTAAAACGTCCCAAGGCGCTTCACAGGAGTATTTACAGACAAAAATTTGACACTGAACCACATAAGAAGAAATTAGGGACAGGTGACCAAAAGCTTGGTCAAAGAGGTCGGTTTGAAGGAGCGTCTTAAAGGAGGAAAGAGAGGTAGCGAGGCGGAGAGGTTTAGGGAGGGAATTCCAGAGCTTAGGGCCGAGGCAACTGAAGACACGGCCACCAATGGTGGAGCGATTATAATCAGGGATGTTCAAGAGGGCAGAATTAGAGGAGCGCAAATATCTCGGGGGGTTTGTGGGGCTGGAGGAGATTACAGAGATAGGGAGGGGGGCGAGGCCATGGAGGGATTTGAAAACAAGGGTGAGAATTTTGAAATCGAGGCGTTGCCGGACCGGGAGCCAATGTAGGTCAGCGAACACAGGGGGTGATGGGCGAACGGGACTTGGTGCGAGTTAGGACACGGGCAGCCGAGTTTTGGATGACCTGAAGTTTACGTAGGGTGGAATGTGGGAGGCCAGCCAGGAGTGTGTTGGAATAGTCAAGTCTAGAGGTAACAAAGGCATGGATGAGGGTTTCAGCAGCGGATGTGCTGAGGCAGGGGCGGAGACGGGCGATGTTACGGAGGTGGAAATAGGCGGTCTTAGTTATGTCGCGGATATGTGGTCGGAAGCTCATTTCAGGGTCAAATACGACACCAAGGTTGCGAACAGTCTGGTTCAGCCTCAGACAGACAGATGTTAGGGAGAGGGATGCAGTCGGTGGCTAGGGAACGGAGTTTGTGGCGGGGACAGAAAACAATGGCTTCGGACTTCCCAATATTTAATTGGAGAAAATTTCTGCTCACACTTACCTATATATGAAAAAAAATGTGCCAGAGCAGATTTGAATAATTATAGTCTATGTGTGCAGTTTCTATAAGCTCCTGCTTAGCTGCACAAGAGCACTACTAATACCCGCTTAATCTTCCAATATCTGCTTAATGTTCCAAAAGCACTTCTGATTGAACTGGTTCTGTGTTGGATCTTGGCTGCGGTGGCCTGGAATCAGTGCACTGGTGGTAATATGGAGCGGCAACTGGGCATATGGAGTCACTTAAAATGTGTGTAAAAGTCTTGCATGTGTACAGTGCCTTTCCACGACTTCAGGATGTCCCCAAGCACTTTACAGCCAGTTGTGCAGGGTAGTCGCTGTTGCGATCATTGAATCGCAGACTCATAGAATAGTGCAGCACAGAAGGAGGCCATTCGGCCCGTCGAGTCTGCGCCGGCTCTTTCAAAGAGCGATCGAGTTAGTCCCGCTCTTTCCCCATAGCCCTGCAATTTTATCTCCTTCGAGTATTTATCCAATTCCCTTTTGAAGGCTACTATTGAATCTGTATCCACCCTCCTATCAGGCAGTGCATTCCAGATCCTAACCACTCGCTGCGTAAAAATGTTTTTCCTCATGTCGCCTCCTGCTCTTTTGCCAATCACCTTAAATCTGTGCCCTCTGGTTATCGACCCTTCAGCCATTGGAAACGGTCTCTCTTTATCTACTCTATCTAAACCCTTCGTGATTTTTAACACCTCTATCAAATCTCCTCTTAGCCTTCTCTGCTCCAAGGAGAACAACCCCAGCTTCTCCAGTCTCTCCACATAACTGTCATCCCTCATCCGTGGACCCATTCTAGTAAATCTCCTCCGCACCCTCTCCAAAGCCTTCACATCTTTCCTCCATGTATAGCAGGCACCTCAAAGCACTGGAGAGGTACCACCAACGCTGCCTCCGCAAGATCCTGCAAATCCATTGGCAGGGTAGGCGCACCAACGTCAGTGTTCTCGCTCAGGCCAACATCCCCAGCATCGAAGCTTTGACCACGCTCGATCAGCTCTGATGGACGGGTCACATTGTCCGCATGCCCGATACGAGACTCCCAAAGCAAGCGCTCTACTCGGAGCTCCGGCACGGCAAGGGAGGCCCAGGTGGGCAGAGGAAACGCTTCAAGGACACCCTCAAAGCCTCCTTGAAAAAGTGCAACATCCCCACCGACACCTGGGAATCCCTGGCCCAAGACCGCACAAAGTGGAGGAGAAGCATCCGGGAAGGCGCCGAACACCTCGAGTCTCTTCGCCGGGAGCAAGCGGAAGCCAAGCGCAAGGAGCACAAGGAGCGCACGTTGTCCCAAGCACCCCAACCACCCGCCCCTTCAACCACCGTCTGCCCCCACCTGTGACAGAGACTGTAGGTCCCGCATTGGACTCATCAGTCACCTGAGAACTCATTTTTAGTGTGGAAGCAAGTCACCCTCGGTTCCGAGGGACTGCCTAAGAGAGAGACATCTTTCCGACAGTGTGGTGCCTAGAATTGAATGCAATACTCCAGCTGGGGCCTAACTAGTCTTCTATATAGATTTAGCATCACCTCCTGGCTTTTGTACTCTGTGCCTCTATTTATGAAGCCCAGGATCCCATATGATTTATTGTCTGCTTTGTTAACCTGTCCTGCCACCTTCAAGGATTTGTGCACAAGCTGCCCCCAGGTCTCTCTGTTCGTGCACGTCCTTTAAAATTGTACCATTTAGTGTGTACGGTCGCTCCTCATTCTTTCTACGAAAATGTAATCACCTCACACTTCTCTGCGTTTGATTTCATCTGCCACGTGTCCGCCCGTTCCACCAGCCTGTCTGTCTATGTCCTCTTGAAGTCTATCACTGTCCTCCTCACTGTTTACTACACTTCCAAGTTTCGTGTCATCTGCAAATTTCAAAATTGTGCCCTGTACCCTCCAAGTCCAGGTCATTGATGTATATCAAAAACAGTAATGGTCCTAGTACTGAACCTTGGGGAACACCACTGTATACCTCCCTCCAGTCCGAAAACCAGCCATTTACCACAACTCTCTGTTTTCAATCCCTTGGCCAATGTTGTATCCGTGCTGCTACTGCCCCTTTTATCCCATGGGCTTCAATTTTGCAAACAAGCCTAATATGTGGTACTTTATCAAACGCCTTTTGAAAGTCCATATAAAGAAAGACTTGCATTTCTATAGCGCCTTTCACGACCACCTGGACGTCTCAAAGTGCTTTACAGCCAATGAAGTACTATTTGAAGTGGAGTCACTGTTGTAATGTGGGAAACGCAGCAGCCAATTTGTGCACAGCAAGCTCCCACAAACAGCAATGTGATAATAACCAGATCATCGGTTTTTTGTTATGTTGATTGAGGGATAAATATTGGCCCCAGGACACCAGGGGAGAACTCCCCCCTGCTCTTCTTTGAAATAGTGCCATGGGATCTCACAAATCCACCTGGGAGCAGACGGGGGCCTCAGTTTAACGGCCCGAAAATTAGATCTAATACGCAAGAGTACGCATTGTGTACTCTCGCGTATTAGGTCTCCAATTGCCGGTTTCCTGCATGCACTGCGCATGCGCGGGAAACCGGCACTTCGTGAATTCAAAAGGGGGCGGTTCCTAAGTGAACCGCGTGCGCGCTACAGGCTGTGCGCACGCAGTGCACTTAGTTATTTTTTCAGCTTTAAGTGGTGAAGATTTTACACATAAAGAAAGCAGGCGTAGGACCCCCCTTTTAACAAGGTAAGTAGTTAATTAAGTGTTATTTTAAAAAATTTTCAACAGGTTTATCTTTTTTAGAGACTTTAAAGAAAGGTAAGTTTATTTTTATAACTTTTAAAAAGATTTTAAATTTTTTCAAAAATTTAATTTTTTGTTTAAAGTGGTTAATTTATTTAACTATACTTATTTTATTAATGTGATGGCTTTTTTTTTATTTAATTGAGGTTTAGCTGTTCTTTTGGGGGGGTATATTATTCATAGCTTTGACAGGTCTTCCTGTCAAAACTATGAATGAAAGATGGTGTGCTGCCATTGGCTCTAACTGAATCACGTGATCCCAGAGCTCGCACGAACTAATTTAGTCTCTGGGTCACGCAAGCACTGCATGGTTCCAACAGAGAGAGCCTTTGAAACTAAAGTTTGTGTGGGCCCGGAGCAAAAAGGTAGGCGCGGAGTGCGATATCGCGGGGATTCCTTACCCCCGCGGGAACTCTCACTGTTTAATTTCTGGGCCATCATCTCAGCCAAAAGACGGCACCTCTGACAGTGCAGCACTCCCTCAGCACTGCACTGGAGTGTCAGCCTAGATTTATGTGCTTAAGTCTCTGAAGTGGGACTCAGAGGCGAGAGTGCTCCCCACTGAACCACGGCTGACACTCATATAAACAGCATCAACTGCATTGCCCTCATCTGCCCTCTTTGTTACCTCATCAAAAAACTCAATCAAATAGCAAACTCCGATGCCAATCGGCCACCATTATGGGATATTGCCGTGTATCCCTATTGCCCTTATGTGGAGGTATTATACGACATTCTCATACATCCTTTACCTCGAATACAAGTTCGAGGATTAGGAAACATTGAAAACATCTGGTTAATACGTGTTATTAAACCAAGTCAATGAGGTAATAAAAAGCAACCTTACATGCAGTGCAGAGGAGATGTAGGCACCGTGTCAACCGTGGCTCAGTGGGTTGCCCGCCCTCTTCTGAAAGGTTAGCAATAGGTCGTGGGTTCAAGTCCCACTCCAAGAGACTTGAGCACAAAATCTAGGTTGACACTCTAGTGCAGTGCTGAGGGAGCGCTGCACTGTCAGAGGTGCTGTCTTTCAGATCAGATGTTAAACTGAGGCCTTATCTGCTCTCTCAGGTGGATGTAAAGATCCCATGGCGCTATTGGAAAGAAAGAGCAGGGGAATTCTCCTTGGTGACCTGGCCAATATTGATCTCTCAATCAACATCACTAAACAAACAGATTAGCTGGTTGTTGTCACATCGTCGCTTGGGGGAGCTTGCTGTGCACAGATTAGCTGCCATATTTCCTACATTACAACAGAGCCTGTACTACATTGGCTGTAAAGTGCTTTGGGAGGTCATGAAATGCAAGTCTATTTTTATTTAAATAAACTCACATATCAAGGGCTCCTTCAGGAGGTCGCAAGCGAGTCGTCTTGACTGCTTACACTGGCCTCAGCAAGACGAGATTAAAAGTCCCCAGGAGCACCAGTGTCTTGTAGTTTTATACGTTTCATTATGTAGGACAAACATAAGTACCATATGTCATCACGTTCCGTGTGTGCACTGTGCTACCATCATTTAGTGTTACCGTTATCTATCACCATTTGTTGTGCATGGCTTTGATGGCTTATCTCTTCCAATTATTGAAACGTATAAAATTCAGACAGGGCTAGACAGACTGGATGCAGGGAGGATGTTTCCCCTGGCTGGGGGGGTCTAGAACGAGGGGTCACAGTCTCAGGATATGGGGTAGGACATTTAGGACTGAGATGAGGAGAAATCTCTTCACTCAGAGGGTGGTGAACCTGTGGAATTCTCTACCACAGAAGGCTGTGGAGGCCAAGTCACTGAATATATTTAAGAAGGAGACAGATAGATTTCTAGACACAAAAGGCATCGGGGGGTATGGGGAGAGAGTGGGAATATGGTATTGAGATAGAGGATCAGCCACGATCATATTGAATGGCGGAGCAGGCTCGAAGGGCCGAATGGCCTACTCCTGCTCCTATTTTTCTGTGTTTCTATGTTTCCAATCTTTATTGCAAAAGGAACGAGTCCATTCAAGAATTCTGCTTCCTTTATCACACTCCCTCCTGTGCTGAAAGCCTGTCTTTCGGAGGTGTGATTTAAACAAATAACAGTACTCTCGCTCAATATTACACCATAGAAAGTTACAGCACAGAAGGAGGCCATTCGGCCCGTGGTGGCTGTGCCGGCTCTTCGTAAGAGCAGTCGTGCTTAGCCCCACATCCTCGCTTTTCATCCGTAACCCTGTCAGTCCCTCATCCCCAACAACAACAACTTATATTTATCTAGCGCCTTTAACGTAGTAAAACGTCCCAAGGCGCTTCACAGGAGCGATTATCAGACAAAATTTGACACCGAGCCACATCAGGAGATATTGGGACAGGTGACCAAAAGCTCGGTCAAAGAGGTCGGATTTACAGAGCGTGTTAAAGGAGGAGAGAGAGGTTTGAAGGTACAGCGTTCCAGATCCCGACAGCTCTCTGAGTGAAAAACTGGAGGGGGAGATGAGTTTTGTTTACGCAGCGAGTTGTTGTGATCGGGAATGCGCTGCCTGAAAGGGCGGTGGAAGCAGATAGAAGCATAGAAGATAGGAGCAGGAGTAGGCCATTCGGCCCCTCGAGCCTGCTCCGCCATTCAATGAGATCATGGCTGATCATCCAAATTCAGTACCCTGTCCCTGCTTTCTCCCCATATCCCTTGATCCCTTTAGCCTTAAGAAATCTATCCAACTCCTTCTTGAATATATTTAATGAATTGGCCTCTACTGCCTTCTGTGGTAGAGAATTCCACAGGTTCACCACTCTCTGGGTGAAGAAATTCCTCCTCATCTCAGTCCTAAATGGCTTACCCCTTATCCTTAGACTGTGACCCCCTGGTTCTGGACTCCCCGGCCATCAGGAACAGCCTTCCTGCATCTAGTCTGTGTAGTCCTGTTAGAATTTTGTAAGTTTCAATGAGATCCCCTCTCATTCTTCTAAACTCTAGCGAATACAAGCCCAATCGACCCAATCTCTCCTCATACGTCATTCCTGCCATCCCAGGTATCAGTCTGGTATCAGGTATCAGATTCAATAGTAACTTTCAAAAGGGAATTGGATAAACACTTGAAATGGAAATTCAGGGCTATGAGGAAAGAGCAGGGGAGAGTGGGACTAATTGGAGAGCTCTTTCAAAGAGCCGGCACAGGCACGATGGGCCGAATGGCCTCCTTCTGTGCAGTTTGATTCAATGATTCAGTTTGTTAACACTCCTGTGAAGCACCTTGAGACCTCTTACTACATCAAAGGTGCTCTATAAATACAAATTGACACCGAGCCACATAAAGACATGTTAGGGCAGGTGAGTTAAAGGACAGGTGGACACAGAGGTCGGTTTTAAGGAGCGTCTTAAAGGAGGAGGGAGAGGCGGAGAAGTTTAGGCAGGGAATTCCAGAGTTTGGGGCCCAGGCGGCTGAAGGCACGGCCGCCAATGGTGGAGCGAAGGAAATCGGGGGGGGACGCGCAAGAGGCCAGAATTGGAGGAGCGCAGAGATCTCGGGGGGGTGGCGGGCGGGGTTGTAGGGGCTGCAGAATGGCACAGAGATAGGGAGAGGGGGGGCGAGGGCCGTGGAGGGATTTGAACACGAGGAGGGAGAATTTCAAAATGGAGGCGTTGCCGGACCGGGAGCCAATGTCGGTCGGCGAGCGCAGAGGGTGACTAGTGAACGGGACTCGGTTGCGAGTTTAGGACACGGGCCAGCAGAGTTTTGAACGAGCTCGAGTTTAGCGAGGGTGGAAGATTGGAGGCCGGCCAGGAGAGCGTCGGAATTGATGTGAACAATTGACGTTAAAGTAGGCAAAAGAAGTGACATCAAATTGAAAGCAGACACAAACACTGCAGTAATATGGTGCGGGGAAACAAATGTAATGAAAAGCTGCTGCTACACTTCTGTTAAGCATAACAAATTGTTAGAAAAAAGACCATTCAGCCTGCTGAAATGGGTTTTGAAATATGAGGTGTTCTGGTAAGCATTAGAGAGAGAAGATTGATGATACCTTATTTACATAGAGATATTGGTGTCCAGGGAATAGTCAGTAGGTCTGGACTAGCATTCCAAATAAAACCATCCCTTTGCAGAAACAAACTCAGAAATTTAGAAGCAAATTTCTCATCGTGCAACCAGAAAAATTACAGCCTTGCTGATCACTCCCTGCAGCACTGGCTTGGCAACAGTACACATCATAGCACAGAATCTCATAGCACAGCGGGAGGCCATTCGGCCCATCGTACCTGTGCCGGCTCTTTTGAAAGAGCTCTCCAATTAGTCCCCGCTCTCCCCCCTGCGCGTTCCCCGTAGCCCTGCAATGAACAAAAAATGAAAGTTAAATTGGCAGGCAGTAAGAACTTTTTTTATTATTCGTTCATGGGCAAGGCCAGCATTTATTGCCCATCCCTAATTGCCCCTTGAGAAGGTGGTGGTGAGCCGCCTTCTTGAACCGCTGCAGTCCGTGTGGTGAAGGTGCTCCCACAGTGCTGTCGGGGAGGGAGTTCCAGGATTTTGACCCAGCGACGATGAAGGAACGGCCGATATATTTCTCAGTCAGGATGGTGTGTGTGACTTGGAGGGGAAGTTGGAGGTGGTGGTGTTCCCATGCGCCTGCTGCCCTTGTCCTTCCAGGTGGAAGAGGTCGCGGGTTTGGGAGGTGCTGCCGAAGAAGCCTTGGCGAGTTGCTGCAGTGCATCTTGTAGATGGTGCACACTGCAGCCACGGTGCGCCGGTGGTGGAGGGAGTGAATGTTTAAGGTGGTGGATGGGGTGCCAATCAAGCGGGCTGCTTTGTCCTGGATTGTGTCGAGCTTCTTGAGTGTTGTTGGAGCTGCACTCATCCAGGCAAGTGGAGAGTATTCCCTCACACTCCTGACTTGTGCCTTGTAGATGGTGGAAAGGCTGCATTTATATAGCGCCTTTCACAACCTCAGGACGTCCCAAAGCGCTTTACAGCCAATGAAGTACTTTTTGAAGTGTAGTCACTGTTGTAATGTAGGAAAACATAGCTGCCAATTTGCGCACAGCAAGCTTCCACAAACAGCAATGTGATAATGACCAGATAGTCTGTTTATTAGTGATGTTGGTTGAGTGATAAATATTGGCCAAGGCTCCGGGGAGAACTCCCCTGCTCTTCTTCGAAATAGTGACCATGGGGATCTTTTACGTCCACCTGAGAGAGCAGACGGGGCCTCGGTTTGACGTCTCATCCGAAAGACGGCACCTCCGACAGTTGCAGCACTCCCTCGGTACTGGCACCGGGAGCGTCAGCCTGGATTCTGTGCTCAAGTCTCTGGAGCGGGACTTGAACCCATGACCTTCTGACTCAGGGGCGTCCTGAGGTTGTGAAAGGCGCCGTATAACTGCAAATCCTTCCCTTCTTTTATTGCTGTTAATAGAATGGAAAAAAATAACAGCAGAACTTTGAAGTGAACACACTCCAAAGTGCCCTCCTATTATCCCCAGCATGTTGTTGATAAGTCAAAAATCCTCAATAATCGCAGCCAAATCACCAACGTAATGAGAATTGATCTGTACTTCTCTGTTGTTGCCTCGGCATCTCTGAGATTTAATCCCAAGATTAATCTTGAACAGCGACTGGTAGCAAAGCTCCCAGCTCACTGTGACTTGGTCGACCATCTTCTGAATAACACGATGCATCACTTTTAAAAACAGTGTGTAAAAGGTTTGAACTTTCAGATTATGCAGACACGATTTTACAGGGAATTTTACAGCACGGGTCCAGGCCGGTGTTTATGCTCCACACCCTCCCACCCTCCTTCATCGAACCCCATCAGCGTAACCTTCTCCAAAAAGAAAATACTGCAGATGCTGGAAATCTGAAATAAAAACAGAAAATGCTGGAGATACTCAGCAGGTCGAGCAGACTCGAGTCGTCGTTGGCTTGTTCTCTCTACACAGATGCGGCCGGACCTGCTGTGATTTCCAGCAAAAAAAGTTTTTTGTTTTCCATACAGACACCAGCATCTGCCACATTGACCCCTTGTGACCCCACCTCATTGTCTTTGATGTCATGTTTTCCTGACTGACCTGTTTGGACACCATCCACACCTTTGATTGCTGTGATTACCTCTCTGCCGAGGTGTGATAAAGGGCAGTGAGAAAAGATTAACTGTAGTCACCTGGCAGTGTTCTCTGACTATATATGCTGTGCCTATATGCATCTCTTCACTTCACCTGACGAAGGAGCAGCGCTCCGAAAGCTTGTGATTTCAAATAAAGCTGTTGGACTATAACCTGGTGTTGTGAGACTTCTCACAAGCATCTGTGAAGAGAGAAACAGAGTTAACGTTTCAGGTCGATGACCTTTCGTCAGAACTGGAAAAAAGCAGGAAATGGAAGAGATTTTTAAGCAAGTGCAGGGGCTGGGAAAGGGGGGAGGGGATGAAAGAACAAAAGGGAAGGTCTGTGATAGGATAGAAACATAGAAACATAGAAGATAGGAGCAGGAGTAGGCCATTCGGCCCCTCGAGCCTGCTCCGCCATTCGCTGAGATCATGGCTGATCATCCAAACTCAGTACCCTGTCCCTGCCTTCTCCCCATATCCCTTGATACCTTTAGCTTTAAGAAATATATCTAACTCATTCTTGAATATATTTAATGACTTGGCCTCAACTACCTTCTGTGGTAGAGAATTCCACAGGTTCACCACTCTCTGGGTGAAGAAATTCTTCCTCATTTCTGTCCTAAATGGCTTACCCCTTATCCTTAGACTGTGACCCCTGGTTCTGGACTCTCCGACCATCGGGAACATCCTTCCTGCATCTAGTTTGTCCAGACCTGTCAGAATTTTATATGTTTCGATGAGATCCCCTCTCATTCTTCTATACTCCAGCGAGTATAAGCCCAATCGACCCAATCTCTCCTCATATGTCGTTCCTGCCATCCCAGGTATCAGCCTTGTGAATCTTCGCTGAACTCCTTCCATGGCAAGAACATCCTTCCTCAGATAAGGCGACCAAAACTGCACACAATACTCAAGCTGTGGTCTCACCAAGGCCCTGTACAACTGGATGGAAGGCAGGAGAGGTTAAGAGACATTAAGAGATATTCAAGGCAAAAGGAGATGGTAATGGGACAGGTTAAGGAACAAAGGATGGCTCGAGATGAAGTGTGAATTGCGCTGGCAGAATGAAAGACAGCTGCCATGTGGGAGAGAAGAAAAAAAGACACAGACAAAGAGTGTGGATGAGAAATAAATGTCTGATAGGGGCCAAGGTTATGATCTGAAATTGCGCAACCTTCTATTCCTTTCTCCCTCATGTACTTAACTTGACCTACATTGGCACCCGCTCCAGTAACGGCTCGATCTTAAAATTCTCAGACCTGTGTTCAAATCCCTACATGGCCTCGCCCCACCTCCCGTCCTCTGCAACTTCTTCCAGCCAATGGTGAATCTTTGGAATTCTATCCCCCAGAGGGCTGTGGAGACTCAGTCGTTGTTGAGTATATTTCAAGAGAGAGATCGATGGATTTTTGAATATTAAGGGAATCAAGGGATATGGGGAGTAGTGCGGGAAAGTGGAGTTGAGGTCGAAGATCAGCCATGATCTTATTGAATGGCGGAGCAGGCTCGAGGGGCCGAATGGCTGACTCCTGCTCCTATTTCTTATGTTCTTATGTTCCCTTTAAGCTGCACGGTTGCATGGCCATGCAGCTCTCAGCACCTCCCACGCAGCCAGCCCGCCGGATGTCCAATGTGAATAAACCGCACATGCGCAGTGACGTAAGAAAACTACTAGGCACTTGGTCTAAGCGATAACCAAAGCTTTAATCAACTGTTTTACAACATGGAGATCTAGTTGTGTCCTTCACTAGTTCCTGTTAAGAATGTCCTGCGCAAGCTGGGCCCGTGCCCGAGTATTTATACTCTCCCTGGACAGCGCCAACCGCAGGCCACTCAGTATTATTTCATAAGTCTTTCTTTCATGAATGACAGATTCATGTCACGCAGTATTTTGAATGGGCCGCATCGTCCGCTAAAGGGGCCGCGCAACCAAAAAAAACATTAATGGGAACCTTGCCGACAGCCCTCCGAGATCTCTGCGCTCCTCCAATTCTGGCCTCTTGCGCATCCTATTATCATCACCCCACCATTGGTGGCCGTGCCTTCAGCTGCCTAGGTCCCCGAGCTCTGGAATTCCCTCCCTAAACCTCTCCGCCTCTCTCTCTCCTCCTTTAAGACGCTCCTTAAAAACAACCTCTTTGACCAAGCTTTTGGTCGCCTGTCCTAAGTGTCAGCTGTGGCTCAGTGGGTAGCGCACTCGCCCTCGGAGTCAGAAGGTTGTGTGTTCAAGTCCCACTCCAGGGACTTGAGCACAAAAAGCTAGGCTGACACTCCAGTGCCAGTGCTGAAGGAGTGCTGCACTGTCTTTTGGATGAGATGTTAAACCGAGGCCCCATCTGCCCTCTCAGGTGGACGTAAAAGATCCCATGGCCACTATTTCGAAGATGAGCAGGGGAGTTCTTCCTGGGGCCAATATTTATCCCTCAACCAACATAACAAAAACAGATGATCTGGTCATTTATCACATTGCTGTTTGTGGGAGCTTGCTGTGCGCAAATTGGCTGCTGCGTTTCCCACGATACAACAGTGACTCCAATCCATGAGGACTTCATTTACTGTAAAGCGCTTTGAGACATCCGGTGGTCGTGAAAGGCGCTATATAAATGCAAGTCTTTCTAATTTCTCCTTAGGTGGCTCGGTGTCAAATTCTGTTTGACAATCGCTCCTGTGAAGCACCCTGGGAGGTTTAACTACGTTAAAGGCGCTATATAAAAGCAACGTTGTTGGTGTAAATGCTTCGACGCTATTCGTCTCAACCACTCTCTGTGGTAGCGAGTTCCACATTCTCACCACTCTCTGGGTAAAGAAAGATATTGTCGCACAGTGTTGAGCTGTCAACATTCGCCGTGTTAAATATCATCAGTTCTCTATAAAATGGAAGTTGCCATTGGAAAACCTAACTTTTTATGTCATGTAAATCTCCATTGCAAATTGGATATTCGCATCACAACTGTCAGGGCATGATAATCGTCCCAATAGCAAGGGGTTATTCAGGTCGAGCATCCAGCTCCTTCCAGGAAAAGTGAGAAAGGCGGCCTTCGCGCGATGGATTGGCCCTCGCCGCCATTTTGAACAGTTGGGGCGGAGCTTTCATCGCGGGCCTTCCCGAGTATCGGTGTTGGCTCCGACGGAACAACACGCAAGTCCCAGCAAATTATGCCGTCGCTAAAAGAGTGGCGTGACTAACTTTCACCTCCCAGCCAGAAAAATGTGGGTTCAAGTCCCACTGTAGAGACTTGAGCACCAAATCAAGGCTGACACTCCCAGTGCAGTACTGAGGGAGTATAGAGGGAGCTTTACTCTGTATCTAACCCGTACTGTGCCAGCCTTGGGAGTGTTTGATGGGACAGTGTAGAGGGGGCTTTACTCTGTATCTAACACGTGCTGTACCTGCCCTGGGAGTGTTTGACGGGACAGTGTAGAGGGAGCTTTACTCTGTATCTAACCCATGCTGTACCTGCCCTGGGAGTGTTTGACGGGACAGTGCAGAGGGAGCTTTACTCTGTATCTAACCCGTGCTGTACCTGCCCCTGGGAGTGTTTGATGGGACAGTGTAGAGGGAGCTTTAATCTGTATCTAACCCGTGCTGTACCTGCCCTGGGAGTGTTTGATGGACAAAATTGAGAGGTCGCACAACACCAGGTTATAGTCCAACAGTTTTATTTGAAATCACAAGCTTTCGGAGTTACGACTCCTTCATCGGGTGAAGTAAACAGATACAGAATCGCCAAAGCATATATAGATAGAGAACAATGCATGTGTACCTTACAATTGCAGACAACTAAATTAAATCATCCTGACTGTTTATCTGCCGAGGTGTGATAAAGTTAATCAGGTCAGCCAGGAAGGTACCACATCAAAGACATAGCAAGATACAACTGAGACAATGAGGTGGAGTCGCAGGGGGTCTAACGTGTCAAAAGCTGCCGTCTGTATGTAAAACGATAAGCTTTAAAATTTTTACTTTTTTACTGGGAATCACATCTGTGAACAAGCCAACGACGACTCGAGTCCGGATCACGTCATGTATCGTGACATAAACCCAAGATCACGGTCGAGACCGTCTTCATGAGTGCGGAACTTGGCTATCAGTTTCTGCTCGATGATTTTGCGTTGTCGTGTGTTCCTAAGGTCGCCTTGGAGAACGCTTACCCGCAGATCCGAGGCTGAATGTCCTTGACTGCTGAAGTGTTCCCCGACTGGGAGGTAACAATCCTGCCTGGCGATTGTTGCGCTGTGCTCGTTCATACGTTGTCTCAGTGTCTGCATGGTCTCGCCGATGTACCATGCCGCGGTGCATTCTTTCCTGCAACGTATGAGGTAGACAACGTTGGCCGAGTCACATGAGTATGTACCATGTACCTGGTGGGTAGTGTCCTCACGTGTGATGGTGGTATCTGTGTTGATGATCTGGCATGTCTTGCAGAGTTTGCCGTGGCAGGGTTGTGTGGTGTCGTGGTCGCTGTTATCCTGAAAGCTGGGTAATTTGCTGCGAACGATGGTACTTCTGAGGTTAGGCGGCTGTTTGAAGGCAAGCAGTGGAGGCGTGGGGATGGCCTTAGCGAGGTGTTTGTCGTCATCGATGAAATGTTGAAGGCTGCGAAGAACATGGCGTAGTTTCTCCGCTCCGGGGAAGTACTGGACGACGTAGGGTACCCTGTTGGTTGTGTCCCGTGTTTGCCTTCTGAGGAGGTCTATGCGATTTTTCGCTGTGGCCCGTCGGAACTGTCGATCGATGAGTTGAGCGTCATATCCCGTTCTTAGGAGGGCGTTTGATGGGACAGTGTAGAGGGAGCTTTACTCTGCATCTAACCCGTGCTGTACCTGCCCTGGGAGTGTTTGATGGGACAGTGTAAAGGGAGCTTTACTCTGTATCTAACCCGAGCTGTACCTGCCCTGGGAGTGTTTGATGGGACAGTGTCGAGGGAGCTTTACTCTGTATCTCAGCCGTGCTGTACCAGCCCTGGGAGTGTTTGATGGGACAGTGTAGAGGGAGCTTTACTCTGTATCTAACCCGTGCTGTACCTGCCCTGGGAGTGTTTGAAGGGGCAGTGTAGAGGGAGCTTTACACTGTATCTAACCCGTGCTGTGCCTGCCCTAGGAGTGTTTGGTGGGACAGTGTAGAGGGAGCTTTACGCTGTATCTAACCTCTGCTGTACCAACCCTGGGAGTGTTTGATGGGATTGAGTGTAGAGGGAGCTTTACTCTGTATCTAACCCGTGCTTTACCTGCCCTGGGAGTGTTTGATGGGACAGTGTCGAGGGAGATTTACTCGGTATTTAACCCGTGCTGTACCTGCCCTGGGAGTGTTTGAAGGGGCAGTGTAGAGGGAGCTTTACTCTGTATCTAACCCATGCTGTGCCTGCCCTGGGAGTGTTTGATGGGACAATGTAGAGGGAGCTTTACTCTGTATCTAAACTCTGCTGTACCTGCCCTGGGAGTGTTTGAGGGGACAGTGTCGAGGGAGATTTACTCGGTATCTAACCCTTGCTGTACCTGCCCTGGGAATGTCTGATAGGACTGTGTAGAGGGAGCTTTACTCTGTATCTAGCCCGTGCTATACCCTCCCTGGGAGTGTTAGATGGGGCAGTGCAGAGGGAGCTTTGCTCTGAATCTAACCCGTGCTGTACCTTCGCTGGGAGAGTTTGATGGGGCAGGGAAGAGGGCGATTTACTCTGAATCTAACCCATGCTGCAGCTGCCCTGGGAGTATTTGATGTACAGTGTAGAGGGAGCCTTACTCTTTATCTAACATGAGCTGGACCTGCCCTGGGAGTGTTTGATGGGAAACTGTAGAGGGAGCTTTACTCTGTATCGAACCCGAGGTGTAACTGCCCTGGGAGTGTTTGACAGGGCAGTGTAGAGGGAGCTTTACTCTGTATCTAACCCGTGCTGCACCTGGCCTGGGTGTGTTTGATGGGATAGTGCAGAGGGAGCTTTACTCTGTATCTAACCCATGCTGTACCAGCCCTGCGAGTGTTTGATGGGACAGTGTAGATGGAGCTTTACTCTGTATCCAACCCGTGCTGTACCTGTCCTGGGAGTGTTTGATGGGACAGTGTAGAGGGAGCATTACTCTGTATCTAACACATGCTGTACCTGCCCTGGGAGTGTCTGATTGGGCAGTGTAGAAGGAGCTGTACTCTGTATCTAACCCGAGCTGTACCTGCCCTGGAAGTGTTTGCCGGGACAGTGTAGCATGAGCTTTAGTCTGTATCTAACCCGTGCTGTACCTGCCCTGAGAGTGTTTGAAGGGGCAGTTTAGAGGGAGCTTTACTCGTTATTTAACCCGTGCTGTACCTGCCCTGGGAGTGTTTGAAGGGGCAGTGTAGGGGGAGCTTTACGCTGTATCTAACCCGTGCTGTGCCTACCCTGGGAGTGTTTGATGGCATTGAATGGAGAGGGAGCTTTACTCGGTATCTAACGCGTGCTGTACCTGCCCTGGGAGTGTTTGAGGGGACAGTGTCGAGGGAGCTTTACTCGGTATCTAACCCTTGCTGTACCTGCCCTGGGAGTGTTTGATCGGACAGTGTAGAGGGAGCTTTACTCTGTATCTAACCTGTGCTGTACCTGCCCTGGGAGTGTTTGATTGGACAGTGTAGAGGGAGCTTTAGTATGTATCTATCCCGTGCTGAACCTGACCTGGGAGCGATTGATGAGAAAGTGTAGAGGGAGCTTAACTCTTTATCTAACCCGTGCTGTACCTGCCCTGGGAGTGTTTGAAGGGGCAGTGTAGAGGGAGCTTTACTCTGTATCTAACCCGTGCTGTGCCTGCCCTGGGAGTGTTTGATGGGACAGTGTAGAGGGAGCTTTACGCTGTATCTAACCTCTGTTGTATCTACCCTGGGAGTGTTTGATGGGATTGAGAGTAGAAGGAGCTTTACTCGGTATCTAACGCGTGCTGTACCTGCCCTGGGAGTGTTTGATGGGACAGTGTCGAGGGAGCTTTACTCGGTATCTAACCCTTGGTTTACCTGCCCTGGGAGTGTCTGATCGGACAGTGTAGATGGAGCTTTACTCTGTATCTAACCTGTGCTGTACCTGCACTGGGAGTGTTTGATTGGACAGTGTAGAGGGAGCTTTACTCTGTATCTATCCCGTGCTGAACCTGACCTGGGAGTGTCTGATAGGACAGTGTAGAGGGAGCTTTACTCTGTATCTAGCCCGTGCTATACCCTCCCTGGGAGTGTTAGATGGGGCAGTGTAGAGGGAGCTTTGCTCTGAATCTAACCCGTGCTGTACCTTCGCTGGGAGTGTTTGATGGGGCAGGGAAGAGGGCGATTTACTCTGAATCTAACCCATGCTGCAGCTGCCCTGGGAGTGTTTGACGGGACAGTGTAGAGGGAGCTTTACTCTGTATCTAACCCGTGCTGTACCAGCCCTGCGAGTGTTTGATGGGACAGTGTAGATGGAGCTTTACTCTGTTTCCAAACCGTGCTGTACCTGCCCTGGGAGTGTTTGATGAGACAGTGTAGAGGGAGCATTACTCTGTATCTAACCCATGCTGTATCTGCCCTGGGAGTGTTTGATGGGACAGTGTAGAGGGAGCTTTACTCTGTATCTAACCCGTGCTGTACCTGCCTTGGGAGTGTTTGATGGGGCAGTGTAGAGGGAGCTTTACTCTGTATCTAACCCGTGCTGTACCTGCCCTGGGAGTGTTTGATGGGACAGTGTAGAGGGAGCTTTACTCTGTATCTAAGCCGTGCTGTACCTGCCCTGGGAGTGTTTGATGGGACAGTGTAGAGGGAGCTTTACTCTGTATCTAACCCGTGCTGTACCTGCCCTGGGAGTGTTTGATGGGACAGTGTAGAGGGAGCTTTACTCTGTATCTAACCCGTGCTGTACCTGCCCTGGGAGTGTTTGATGGGACAGTGTAGAGGGAGCTTTACTCTGTATCTAACCCGTGCTGTACCTGCCCTGGGAGTGTTTGATGGGACAGTGTAGAGGGAGCTTTACTCTGTATCTAACCCGTGCTGTACCTGCCCTGGGAGTGTTTGATGGGACAGTGTCGAGGGAGCTTTACTCTGTATCTAACCCTTGCTGTACCTGCCCTGGGAGTGTTTGATGGGACAGTGTAGAGGGAGCTTTACTCTGTATCTAACCTGTGCTGTACCTGCCCTGGGAGTGTTTGATTGGACAGTGTAGAGGGAGCTTTAGTATGTATCTATCCCGTGCTGAACCTGACCTGGGAGCGATTGATGAGATAGTGTAGAGGGAGCTTAACTCTTTATCTAACCCGTGCTGTACCTGCCCTGGGAGTGTTTGAAGGGGCAGTGTAGAGGGAGCTTTACTCTGTATCTAACCCGTGCTGTTCCTGCCCTGGGAGTGTTTAATGTGGCAGTGTAGAGGGAGCTTTACTCGTTATCTAACCCGTGCTGTACCTGCCCTGGGAGTGTTTGATGGGACAGTATAGAGGGAGCTTTACTCTGTATCTAACCCGTGCTGTACCTGCCCTGGGAGTGTTTGATGGGACAGTGTCGAGGGAGCTTTACTCGTTATTTAACCCGTGCTGTACCTGCCCTGGGAGTGTTTGAAGGGCCAGTGTAGAGGGAGCTTTACGCTGTATCTAACCCGTGCTGTGCCTACCCTGGGAGTGTTTGATGGGACTGAGTGTAGAGGGAGCTTTACTCTGTATCTAACCCGTGCTGTACCTGCCCTGGGAGTGTTTGATGGGACAGTGTAGAGGGAGCTTTACTCTGTATCTAACCCGTGCTGTACCTGCCCTGGGAGTGTTTGATGGACAGTGTAGAGGGAGCTTTACTCTGTATCTAACCTGTGCTGTACCTGCCCTGGGAGTGTTTGATGGGACAGTGTAGAGGGAGCTTTACTCTGTATCTAACCCGTGCTGTACCTGCCCTGGGAGTGTTTGATGGGACAGTGTAGAGGGAGCTTTACTCTGTATCTAACCCGTGCTGTACCTGCCCTGGGAGTGTTTGATGGGACAGTGTAGAGGGAGCTTTACTCTGTATCTAACCCGTGCTGTACCTGCCCTGGGAGTGTTTGATGGGACAGTGTAGAGGGAGCTTTACTCTGTATCTAACCCGTGCTGTACCTGCCCTGGGAGTGTTTGATGGGACAGTGTAGAGGGAGCTTTACTCTGTATCTAACCCGTGCTGTACCTGCCCTGGGAGTGTTTGATGGGACAGTGTAGAGGGAGCTTTACTCTGTATCTAACCCTTGCTGTACCTGCCCTGGGAGTGTTTGATGGGACAGTGTAGAGGGAGCTTTACTCTGTATCTAACCCGTGCTGTACCTGCCCTGGGAGTGTTTGATGGGACAGTGTAGAGGGAGCTTTACTCTGTATCTAACCCGTGCTGTACCTGCCCTGGGAGTGTTTGATGGGACAGTGTAGAGGGAGCTTTACTCTGTATCTAACCCGTGCTGTACCTGCCCTGGGAGTGTTTGATGGGACAGTGTAGAGGGAGCTTTACTCTGTATCTAACCCGTGCTGTACCTGCCCTGGGAGTGTTTGATGGGACAGTGTAGAGGGAGCTTTACTCTGTATCTAACCCGTGCTGTACCTGCCCTGGGAGTGTTTGATGGGACAGTGTAGAGGGAGCTTTACTCTGTATCTAACCCGTGCTGTACCTGCCCTGGGAGTGTTTGATGGGACAGTGTAGAGGGAGCTTTACTCTGTATCTAACCCGTGCTGTACCTGCCCTGGGAGTGTTTGATGGGACAGTGTAGAGGGAGCTTTACTCTGTATCTAACCCGTGCTGTACCTGCCCTGGGAGTGTTTGATGGGACAGTGTAGAGGGAGCTTTACTCTGTATCTAACCCGTGCTGTACCTGCCCTGGGAGTGTTTGATGGGACAGTGTAGAGGGAGCTTTACTCTGTATCTAACCCGTGCTGTACCTGCCCTGGGAGTGTTTGATGGGACAGTGTAGAGGGAGCTTTACTCTGTATCTAACCCGTGCTGTACCTGCCCTGGGAGTGTTTGATGGGACAGTGTAGAGGGAGCTTTACTCTGTATCTAACCCGTGCTGTACCTGCCCTGGGAGTGTTTGATGGGACAGTGTAGAGGGAGCTTTACTCTGTATCTAACCCGTGCTGTACCTGCCCTGGGAGTGTTTGATGGGACAGTGTAGAGGGAGCTTTACTCTGTATCTAACCCGTGCTGTACCTGCCCTGGGAGTGTTTGATGGGACAGTGTAGAGGGAGCTTTACTCTGTATCTAACCCGTGCTGTACCTGCCCTGGGAGTGTTTGATGGGACAGTGTAGAGGGAGCTTTACTCTGTATCTAACCCGTGCTGTACCTGCCCTGGGAGTGTTTGATGGGACAGTGTAGAGGGAGCTTTACTCTGTATCTAACCCGTGCTGTACCTGCCCTGGGAGTGTTTGATGGGACAGTGTAGAGGGAGCTTTACTCTGTATCTAACCCGTGCTGTACCTGCCCTGGGAGTGTTTGATGGGACAGTGTAGAGGGAGCTTTACTCTGTATCTAACCCTTGCTGTACCTGCCCTGGGAGTGTTTGATGGGACAGTGTAGAGGGAGCTTTACTCTGTATCTAACCCGTGCTGTACCTGCCCTGGGAGTGTTTGATGGGACAGTGTAGAGGGAGCTTTACTCTGTATCTAACCCGTGCTGTACCTGCCCTGGGAGCGATTGATGAGAAAGTGTAGAGGGAGCTTAACTCTTTATCTAACCCGTGCTGTACCTGCCCTGTGAGTGTTTGAAGGGGCAGTGTAGAGGGAGCTTTACTCTGTATCTAACCCGTGCTGTGCCTGCCCTGGGAGTGTTTGATGGGACAGTGTAGAGGGAGCTTTACGCTGTATCTAACCTCTGCTGTATCTACCCTGGGAGTGTTTGATGGGATTGAGTGTAGAAGGAGCTTTACTCGGTATCTAACGCGTGCTGTACCTGCCCTGGGAGTGTTTGATGGGACAGTGTCGAGGGAGCTTTACTCGGTATCGAACCCTTGCTGTACCTGCCCTGGGAGTGTCTGATCGGACAGTGTAGATGGAGCTTTACTCTGTATCTAACCTGTGCTGTACCTGCACTGGGAGTGTTTGATTGGACAGTGTAGAGGGAGCTTTACTCTGTATCTATCCCGTGCTGAACCTGACCTGGGAGTGTCTGATAGGACAGTGTAGAGGGAGATTTACTCTGTATCTAGCCCGTGCTGTACCCTCCCTGGGAGTGTTAGATAGGACAGTGTAGAGGGACCTTTGCTCTGAATCTAACCCATGCTGTACCTTCGCTGGGAGTGTTTGATGGGGCAGGGAAGAGGGCAATTTGCTCTGAATCTAACCCATGCTGCAGCTGACCTGGTAGTATTTGATGTACAGTGTAGAGGGAGCCTTAATGTTTATCTAACATGAGCTGGACCTGCCCTGGGAGTGTTTGATGGGAAACTGTAGAGGGAGCTTTACTCTGTATCGAACCCGAGGTGTACCTGCCCTGGGAGTGTTTGATGGAGCAGTGTAGAGGGAGCTTTACTCTGTATCTAACCCGTGCTGCACCTGGCCTGGGTGTGTTTGATGGGACAGTGTAGATGGAGCTTTACTCGGTATCTAACGCGTGCTGTACCTGCCCTGGGAGTGTTTGATGGGACAGTGTAAAGGGAGCTTTACTCTGTATCTAACCCGTGCTGTACCTGCCCTGGGAGTGTTTGATGGGACAGTGTAGAGGGAGCTTTACTCTGTATCTAACCCGTGCTGTACCTGCCCTGGGAGTGTTTGATGGGACAGTGTAGAGGGAGCTTTACTCTGTATCTAACCCGTGCTGTACCTGCCCTGGGAGTGTTTGATGGGACAGTGTAGAGGGAGCTTTACTCTGTATCTAACCCGTGCTGTACCTGCCCTGGAGTGTTTGATGGGACAGTGTAGAGGGAGCTTTACTCTGTATCTAACCCGTGCTGTACCTGCCCTGGGAGTGTTTGATGGGACAGTGTAGAGGGAGCTTTACTCTGTATCTAACCCGTGCTGTACCTGCCCTGGGAGTGTTTGATGGGACAGTGTAGAGGGAGCTTTACTCTGTATCTAACCCGTGCTGTACCTGCCCTGGGAGTGTTTGATGGGACAGTGTAGAGGGAGCTTTACTCTGTATCTAACCCGTGCTGTACCTGCCCTGGGAGTGTTTGATGGGACAGTGTCGAGGGAGCTTTACTCGTTATTTAACCCGTGCTGTACCTGCCCTGGGAGTGTTTGAAGGGGCAGTGTAGAGGAAGCTTTACTCTGTATCTAACCCGTGCTGTGCCTGCCCTGGGAGTGTTTGATGGGAAAGTGTAGAGGAAACTTTACGCTGTATCTAACCTCTGCTGTACCTCCCCTGGGAGTGTTTGATGGGATTGAGTGTAGAGGGAGCTTTACTCGGTATCTAACGCATGCTGTACCTGCCCTGGGAGTGTTTTAGGGGACAGTGTCGAGGGAGCTTTACTCGGTATCTAAACCTTGCTGTACGTGCCCTGGGAGTGTCTGATCGGACAGTGTTGAGGGAGCTTTACTCTGTATCTAACCTGTGCTGTCCCTGCCCTGGGAGTGTTTGATTGGACAGTGCAGAGGGAGCTTTACTCTGTATCTAACCCGTGCTGTACCTGCCCTGGGAGTGTTTGATTGGACAGTGTAGAGGGAGCTTTAGTATGTATCTATCCCGTGCTGAACCTGACCTGGGAGCGATTGATGAGAAAGTGTAGAGGGAGCTTATCTCTGTATCTAACCTCTGCTGTACCTGCCCTGGGAGTGTTTGATGGGATTGAGTGTTGAGGGAGCTTTACTCTGTATCTAAAGCGTGCTGTACCTGCCCTGGGAGTGTTTGAGGGGACAGTGTCGTTGGAGCTTTACTCGGTATCTAAGCCTTGCTGCACCTGACCTGGGAGTGTCTGATAGGACAGTGTAGAGGGAGCTTTACTCTGTATCTAGCCCGTGCTATACCCTCCCTGGGAGTGTTAGATGCGGCAGTGTAGAGGGAGCTTTGCTCTGAATCTAACCCGTGCTGTACCTTCGCTGGGAGTGTTTGATGGGACAGGGAAGAGGGCGATTTACTCTGAATCTAACCCATGCTGCAGCTGCCCTGGGAGTATTTGATGTACAGTGTAGAGGGAGCCTTACTCTTTATCTAACATGAGCTATACCCTCCCTGGGAGTGTTAGATGCGGCAGTGTAGAGGGAGCTTTACCCTGTATCTAACCCGTGCTGCACCTGGCCTGGGAGTGTTTGATGGGACAGTGTAGAGGGAGCTTTACTCTGTATCTAACCCGTGCTGTACCTGCCCTGGGAGTGTTTGATGGGACAGTGTAGAGGGAGCTTTACTCTGTATCTAACCCGTGCTGTACCTGCCCTGGGAGTGTTTGATGGGACAGTGTAGAGGGAGCTTTACTCTGTATCCAACCCGTGCTGTACCTGCCCTGGGAGTGTTTGATGGGACAGTGTAGAGGGAGCTTTACTCTGTATCTAACCCGAGCTGTACCTGCCCTGGGAGTGTTTGATGGGACAGTGTAGAGGGAGCTTTACTCTGTATCTAACCCGTGCTGTACCTGCCCTGGGAGTGTTTGATGGGACAGTGTAGAGGGAGCTTTACTCTGTATCTAACCCGTGCTGTACCTGCCTGGGAGTGTTTGCTGGGACAGTGTAGAGGGAGCTTTACTCTGTATCTAACCCGTGCTGTACCTGCCCTGGGAGTGTTTGATTGGTCAGTGTAAAGGGAGCTTTATTCTGTATCTAACCCATGCTGTACCTGCCCTGGGAGTGTTTGACGGGACACTGTAGAGGGAGCTTTACTCTGTATCTAACCTGTGCTGTACCTGCCTTGGGAGTGTTTGATGGGGCAATGTAGAGGGTGCTTTACTCTGGATCTAACCCGTGCTGTACCTGCCCTGGGAGTGTTTGATGGGACAATACAGAGGGAGGTTTACTCTGTATCTTACTCGTGCTGTACCAGCCCTGGGAGTGCTTGATTGGACAGTGTAGAGGGAGCTTTACTCTATATCTAACCCCTGCTGTACCTGCCCTGGGAGTGTTTGATGCGACAGTGTAGAGGGAGCTTTACTCTGTAACTCACCCGTGCTGTTCCAGCCATTCGAGTGTTTGATGCGAGAGTGTAGAAGGAGCTTTACTCTGTATCTAATCCATGCTGTACCTGCTTTGGGAGTGTTGATGGGACAGTGTGGAGGGAGCTTTACTCTGTATCTAACCCGTGCTGTACCTGCTATGGGAGTGTTTGATGGGCCAGTGTAGAGGAAGCTTTACTCTGTATCTTACTCATGCTGTACCTTCCCTGGGAGTGTTTGATGGGAAAGTATAGAGGGAGCTTTGCTCTGTATCTAACCCGAGCTGTACCTGCCCTGGGGGTGTTTGATGGGGCAGTGTAGAGGGAGCTTTACTCTGTATCTAACCCGTGCTGTACCTGCCTTGGGAGTGTTTGATGGGGCTGTGTAGAGGGAGCGTTACTCTGTATCTATCCCTTGCTGTACCTGCCCTGCGGCTGTTTGATGGGGCAGTGTAGAGGGAGCTTTACTCTGTATCTAACCCGTGCTGTACCTGCCCTGTGAGTGTTTGAAGGGACAGTGTAGAGGAAGCTTTCCTCTGTATCTAACCTGTGCTGTAACTGTCCTGGTACTGTTTGATGGGACAGTGTGGAAGGAGCTTTACTCTGTATCTAACCCGTGCTGTACCTTCCCTGGGAGTGTTTGATGGGGCAGTGTAGAGGGAGCTTTACTCTGTATCTAACCCGTGCTGTACCTGCCCTGGGAGTGTTTGATGGGACAGTGTAGAGGGAGCTTTACTCTGTATCTAACCTGTGCTGTACCTTCCCCGGAGTTATTTGATGGGGCAGTGTAGAGGGAGCTTTACTCTGTATCTAACCCGTGCTGTACCTGCCCTGGGAGTGTTTGATGGGGCAGTGTAGAGGGAGCTTTACTCTGTATCTAACCGTGCTGTACCTGCCCTGGGAGTGTTTGATGGGACAGTGTAGAGGGAGCTTTACTCTGTATCTAACCCGTGCTGTACCTGCCCTGGGAGTGTTTGATGGGACAGTGCAGAGGGAGCTTTACTCTGTATCTAACCCGTGCTGTACCTGCCCTGGGAGTGTTTGATGGGACAGTGTAGAGGGAGCTTTACTCTGTATCTAACCCGTGCTGTACCTGCCCTGGGAGTGTTTGATGGGACAGTGTAGAGGGAGCTTTACTCTGTATCTAACCCGTGCTGTACCTGCCCTGGGAGTGTTTGATGGGACAGTGTAGAGGGAGCTTTACTCTGTATCTAACCCGTGCTGTACCTGCCCTGGGAGTGTTTGATGGGACAGTGTAGAGGGAGCTTTACTCTGTATCTAACCCGTGCTGTACCTGCCCTGGGAGTGTTTGATGGGACAGTGTAGAGGGAGCTTTACTCTGTATCTAACCCGTGCTGTACCTGCCCTGGGAGTGTTTGATGGGACAGTGTAGAGGGAGCTTTACTCTGTATCTAACCCGTGCTGTACCTGCCCTGGGAGTGTTTGATGGGACAGTGTAGAGGGAGCTTTACTCTGTATCTAACCCGTGCTGTACCTGCCCTGGGAGTGTTTGATGGGACAGTGTAGAGGGAGCTTTACTCTGTATCTAACCCGTGCTGTACCTGCCCTGGGAGTGTTTGATGGGACAGTGTAGAGGGAGCTTTACTCTGTATCTAACCCGTGCTGTACCTGCCCTGGGAGTGTTTGATGGGACAGTGTAGAGGGAGCTTTACTCTGTATCTAACCCGTGCTGTACCTGCCCTGGGAGTGTTTGATGGGACAGTGTAGAGGGAGCTTTACTCTGTATCTAACCCGTGCTGTACCTGCCCTGGGAGTGTTTGATGGGACAGTGTAGAGGGAGCTTTACTCTGTATCTAACCCGTGCTGTACCTGCCCTGGGAGTGTTTGATGGGACAGTGTAGAGGGAGCTTTACTCTGTATCTAACCCGTGCTGTACCTGCCCTGGGAGTGTTTGATGGGACAGTGTAGAGGGAGCTTTACTCTGTATCTAACCCGTGCTGTACCTGCCCTGGGAGTGTTGATGGGACAGTGTAGAGGGAGCTTTACTCTGTATCTAACCCGTGCTGTACCTGCCCTGGGAGTGTTTGATGGGACAGTGTAGAGGGAGCTTTACTCTGTATCTAACGCGTGCTGTACATGCCCTGGGAGTGTTTGATGGGACAGTGTAGAGGGAGCTTTACTCTGTATCTAACGCATGCTGTATCTGCCCTGGGAATGTTTGATGGGACAGTGTAGAGGGAGCTTTACTCTGTATCTAACGCATGCTGTACATGCCCTGGGAGTGTTGATCGGACAGTGTAGAGTGAGCTTTACTCTGTATCTAACCCGTGCTGTACCTGCCCTGGGAGTGTTTGATGAGACAGTGTAGAGGGAGCTTTACTCGTTATCTAACCCGTCCTGTACCTGCCCTGAGAGTGTTGATGGGACAGTGTAGAGGGAGCTTTCCTCTCTATCTAACCCGTGCTCTACCATCCCTGGGAGTGTTTGATATGATAGCGTAGAGGGAGCTTTCCTCTGTATCTAACCCGTGCTGTACGTGCCCTGGGAGTGTTTAATGGGACAGTGTGGAGGGAGCTTTCCTCTGTATCTAACCTGTGCTGTACCTGCCCTGGGAGTGTTTAGTGGGACAGTGTGGAAGGAGCTTTACTCTGTATCTAACCCATGCTGTACCTGTTCTGGGAGTGTTTGATGGGACAGTGTAGAGGGAGCTTTACTCTATATCTAACCCATGCTGTACCTGCCCTGGGAGTATTTGATAGGTCAGTGTAGAGGGAGCTTTACTCTGTATCAAACCCGTGCTGTACCTGCCCTGGGAGTGTTTGATGGGACAGTGTGGAGGGAGCTTTACTCTGTATCTAACCCATGCTGTACCTGCCCTGGGAGTGCTTGATGGGACAGTGTAGAGGGAGCTTTACTCTGTATCCATCCCGTGCTGTACCTGCCCTGGGAAAGTTTGATGGGACAGTGTAGACGGTGCTTTACTCTGTATCTAACCCGTGCTGCACCTGCCCCGGGAGTGTTTGATGGGACAGTGTAGAAGGAGCTTTGCTCCGTATCGAACCCGTGCTGTACCTGCCCTGGGAGTGTTTGATGAGACAGTGTATAGGGATCTTTACGCTGTATCTAACTCATGCTGTACTTGCCCTGGGATTTCTGGATGGGACAGTGTGGAGGAAGCTTTCCTCTTTATCTAATCCGTGCTGTACCTGCCTTGGGAGTGTTTGATGAGACAGTGTAGAGGGAGCTTTACTCTGTATCGAATCCGTGCTGTACTTGCCCTGGGAGTGTTTGATGGGACAGTGGAGAGGGAGCTTTACTATATATCTAACCCGTGCTGTACCTGCCCTGGGAGTGTTTGATGGGACAGTGTAGAGGGAGCTTTACTGTCTATCTAACCCGTGCTGTACCTGCCCTGGGAGTGTTTGATGGGACAGTGTAGAGGGAGCTTTACTCTGTATCTAACCCAGGCTGTACCTGCCCTGGGAGTGTTTGATGGGACAGTGTAGAGGGAGCTTTACTCTGTATCTAACCCGTGCTGTACCTGCCCTGGGAGTGTTTGATGGGACAGTGTAGAGGGAGCTTTACTCTGTATCTAACCCGTGCTGCACCTGCCTTGGGAGTGTTTGATGGGACAGTGTTGAGGGAGCTTTACTGTGTATCTAATAGAGTGGGATGTCAGTATTCCCTCTTGTTCAATTCTGGGCACCGCACCTCAGGAGTGCTATATTGGCCTCGGAGTTGTTGCATTGCACCCGAATGATATTGGGACTAAAAGGGTTAAATTATGAGGAGAGGTTGCATAATCTAGGCTTGTATTCCCCTGAATACCGGAGTCTCTGGAGTGGGAATCGAACCCACGACCTTCTGTCTCAGGGGGTGCGAGAGAGCTGCACACTGAGGCACACCGGAGAAAAACTGGGAGGGCGGTTAAGAATAGTCGGACAGAGTGAGACGACCGAGGCTCCGCTTTATCAGTTTTTATTATTCATTTACATTGTAGAAAGCTGTTAAGACGTCAAGCAACAACTGTACAATCCATCGTCGGCATTGGAACCAGAGCTTGTTCCAAGCTTGTACCCCTTGTTAACCGCACGCGGGTTGCATCATTACAGAGCGCTGACACACGGACCGCACGGCCTGAAGAAGGCCAGTCTCTACCGTAACCGCACTAAAGGGAGACGGTGGACCGCTGAGGCGGGCGAGTGATTGGCTGTGTGCGTGGTGGACGCAGTTGATGGCGCGCACTTGCCAAAAAAAAACTATTCGAAATAACGCAAGTCTTGAAAACAGTAACAGCGGGACAAGAAATCTCCCGAATTTTCACTTCCTCACAAGTCAAACCGTTCAGCAGCCGATGCTTTTTGTTTAACAAGAGCTGGCGGGGGGAAAAAAAGGCTTCTTCTCAGTGACCTTTTGAACCTGCACCCCATCCCTACAACGACAACAACAACTTGCATTTATACAGCGCCTTTCACTTCGTAAAGCGTCCCAAGGAGCTTCACAGGAGCGTTATCAAAAATGTTTGACACCGAGCCACCTCAGGAGATATTCGGACAGGTGACCGAAAGCTTGGTCAAAGAGGTGGGTTTTAAGGAGCGTCGATGGAGGAGAGAGAGGCGGAGAGGTTTAGGGAGGGAATTCCAGAGCTTGGGGCCCAGGCGGCTGAAGGCACGGCCGACAATGGCGGAGCGATTAAAATCGGCGATGCTCAAGAGGTCAGAATTGGAGGAGCGCTGAGATCTCGGAGGGTTGTCGGCAATTGGATGGTGGGGAGGGCCTGGAGAAGCAAAGGAAAGATTTGCAGGGCTATGGGGCAAGAGCAGGGCAGTGGGACTAATTTAATCGCTCGTTCAAAGAGCCGGCACAGGCACAATGGGCCAAACGGCCTCCTTCTGTGCTGTATCATTCTATGACTCTGAGTTAACTCTCATATCTCAATTTTCTCTCCTTTCCAATGTTGGTGGGATAGGCGAGGGAGATCACTGGTTACGCTCAACGCTTTCCCTAGGTGTCCCACCCTTTCCCGTTGTCCATATTGGGAATGAGTGCGGGCAGAGGTTTCTGGGCATGGACCTAAGTCCCACTTACGCTGTTGGCACAAAGCCGGTGCCAACTGTGCCAGCTCAGCCATCAGCATGTCGTACAGGCGGCCCAAAGCTAAAGATGCTACTACAGAATTGGCACCCCGTGCACGGTCACAAAATGTCCTCCAGAGCTACTGAACCCTCGCTTCAGAGTCAGAACCACAGAGATGTTTGCATCAGAGGAGCAGGAGTTGGCCATTCAGCCCCTGGGGCCTCTTCCGCCATTCAATTAGATCATGGCTGATCTGTACGTTAGTTGGTTGGTTAGCCTTGAAAGAACTTAAGAAATAGGAGCAGGAATAGGCCACTTGGCTCCTCGAGCCTGCTCCGCCATTCAATAAGATCATGGCTGATCTTGGGCTCAAAACCACTTCCCCGCCCGCTCCCCATAACCCTTCACTCCCTTATCGTGTAAAAATCTGTCTATCTCCACCTTAAATCTATTTAATGACCCAGCCTCCACAGCTCTCTGGGGCAGAGAATTCCACAGATTTATGACCCTCTGAGAGAAGAAGTTCCTCCTCATCTCAGTTCTAAAAGGTCGACCCTTTATTCTGAAACTAAGCCCCCCGGGTTCTAGATTTCCCCACGAGGGGAAACATCCTCTCTGCATCTACCTTGTCGAGCCCCCCTCAGTATCTTATATGTTTCAATAAGATCACCTCTCATTCTTCTGAATTCCAATGAGTATAGGCCCAACCTGCTCAACATTTCTCATAAGACAACCCCCTCATCTCAGGAATCATATCCCTTGGTTTCGTACCCCTTAATAACCTTAGCCAAGAAAAATCTATCAATTTCAGTTTTGAAATTTTCAATTGACCACCCCAGCCTCAACAGCTTTTTGGGGGAGAGAGTTCCAGATTTCCACCACCCTTTCTATGAAGAAGTGCTTCCTGACATCACCCCTGAACGGCCTGGCTCTAATTTTAAGGTTACACCCCCTTTGTTCTGGACTCCCCCCACCAGAGGAAGTACTTTCTCTCTATCTGGCAGATCAACTACTTTAATCATCTTAAACCCCTCGATTAGATCGCCCCTTAAGCTTCTAAACTCGAGGGAATCAATCTCCCAAATACAGCGGGTGGGAGATGGCCGCAATCTTTGAGTGCAGGTTGGCTTCCGAGATCCTCAAAAGCGGGAGCCCGAATAAATCTACACTGTGTGGCCTTGCCATCGTGGCTGAATAGAAACATAGAAGATAGGAGCAGGAGTAGGCCATTCGGCCCCTCGAGCCTGCTCCGCCATTCAATGCGATCATGGCTGATCATCCAATCAGTACCCTGTACCTGCCTTCTCCCCATATCCCTTGATACCTTTAGCTTTAAGAAATATATCTAACTCATTCTTGAATATATTTAATGACTTGGCCTCAACTACCTTCTCTGGTAGAGAATTCCACAGGTTCACCACTCTCTGGGTGAAGAAATTCTTCCTCATTTCTGTCCTAAATGGCTTACCCCTTATCCTTAGATTATGACCCCTGGTTCTGGACTCTCCGACCATCGGGAATATTCTTCCTGCATCTAGTTTGTCCAGACCTGTCAGAATTTTATATGTTTCGATGAGATCCCCTCTCATTCTTCTATACTCCAGTGAGTATAAGCCCAATCGACCCAATCTCTCCTCATATGTCATTCCTGCCATCCCAGGTATCAGCCTTGTGAATCTTCGCTGAACTCCTTCCATGGCAAGAACCTCCTTCCTCAGATAAGGCGACCAAAACTGCACACAGTACTCAAGGTGTGGTCTCACCAAGGCCCTGTACAACTGCAGCAGGACATCCCTGTTCCTATACTCAAACCCTTTCGCTATGAAGGCCAACATACCATTTGCCTTCTTCACCGCCTGCTGCACCTGCATGCTTACTTTCAGCGACTGGTGCACAAGGACACCCAGGTCTCGTTGCACTTCCCCTTCTCCCAATCTATTGCCATTCAGATAATAGTCTGCCTTTCTGTTTTTGACACCAAAGTGGATAACCTCGCACTTATCCACGTTATATTGCATCTGCCACACTTCTGCCCACTCACCCAACCTGTCCAAATCATCCTGGAGTTTCTCGGTATCCTCCTCGCAGCACACACTCCCACCCAGCTTTGTGTCATCTGCAAACTTGGAGATATTACATTTAGTTCCCTTATCTAGATCATTAATGTATATTGTGAATAGCTGGGGTCCAAGGACCGATCTCTGCGGTACCCCACTAGTCACTGCTTGCCACTCGGAAAAAGACCCATTAATTCCTACTCTTTGCTTTCTGTCCGCCAACCAGTTCTCTATCCAAGTCAATACCTTGCCCCCAATCCCATGTGCCTTAACTTTACACGCTAATCTCTTATGCGGGACCTTATCGAAAGCCTTTTGAAAGTCCAAATACACCACATCTACTGGTTCTCCCTTATCTATTTTCCCAGTCCAGTTCGATGCTGTTTGTAGCTCGTTCCACTGTTGGGGCTCTGACCTTGGGCTTGGAGCCGAGCACTTCAAGCTCCACCGTGAGGGGACGTCGCAGGTCCTTGCTGGCACTCAGCGTCTCCGCCACACTGGGATGGGCATGCTATAACCTTGGTCGGGAAGATCCCGAATTCACGGAATACCTTAAACTGAGGACCTGGGTTGTCCCTTGCAATGGATAAGACACTGTGAGAGTAAAGGTGGAATGATGTGGGAGCACATCGCATTGCTGTGGAAGGCTAACATTTGGACAAATACTCTCTCAAGGACCACCCTTCCCCTCACCGTATTCTGGGATCTGCGATGTGCCACCTCACTGGGCTATTCCGACTATCGATATGCAAATGAGCCTCATTAAGTGTTTTCCTTAGAGCAGAGAAGGCTGAGGGGGGACCTGATTGAGGTGTTCAAAATTATGAGGGGCATAGATAGGGTAGATAGAAAGGAACTTTTCCCCTTAGTAGAGGAGTCAATAACCAGGGGGCATAGTTTCAAGGTAAGGGGCAGGAGGTTTAGAGGGGATTTGAGGAAAAACTTTTTCACCCAGAGTGTGGTTGGAATCTGGAACTCACTGCCTGAAAGGGTGGTAGAGGCAGGAACCCTCACAGCATTCAAGAAGCATTTAGATGAGCACTTGAAACGTCATAGCATACAAGGCTACGGACCAAGTGCTGGAAAATGGGATTAGAATAGACAGGGCTTGATGGCCGGCGCGGACACGATGGGCCGAAGGGCCTCTTTCTGTGCTGTATAACTCTATGGGCTGGATTTTGTCTTGGGGTCAGGTTGGGGTCGTGTAATCCGCATTTCGTGTTTCCCCCCCGACTCCAGATTAATGTGGAAGAATGATGCAATTTTCACCTAATTGGGCAATTGAGTTCCAGCATGTGGGAACCCATGAACTAATTAGTGGTTTCAGTCTGAAAGTCGCCTCTGATGATGCCATCATTGCAGGTCTGCCTGCCTGGTCTCAGAGACTGCCTGGACTTTGCTGTGAGTGGTCCTGGATGCAAAATGAGCAGCACAGAGAGAGAGAGAAAGAGAAAGAGAGAGAGAGAGAAAGAAAGAAAGAAAGAGAGAGAAAGAGAGAGAGAAAGAGAGCGAGAGAAAGAGAAAGAGAGAGAGAGAAAGAGAAAGAAAGAGAGAGAGAGAGAAAGAGAGAGAGAAAGAGAGAGAGAAAGAGAGAGAGAGAGACAGAGAGAGAGAAAGAGAGAGAAAGAGAGAGAGAAGAGAGAGAGAGAGAGAGACAGAGAAAGAGAGAAAGAGAGAAAGAGAGAGAGAGAGAGAGAGAGAGAAAGAGAGCTTTTTTTCCATCCAATGGCAGTCTCTGAAGACATTCAATGCAGCAGCATCAGAGGCGACTTTCAGACCTAATACTACTACTACCTTCATCACATCTCCGTTGTAATAGTGGACCTGCAGCTGATAGTCAGCTATCCACTTGTGCTCCCGCCAGGTTTCACTGGCGTGTTTCACATCAGGCATACTTCACGTCGGAAAAGGGTTAAACTAGCTAAAACATTTCAAAATGGCATTACAGAGCCAATTTAGGGATAGTTAAGAGCGTTAATGGCCTCTCGCGCCTCTTGGAGGCGGGACGGAGTCGGGAACCCCACGACCCATTTTGTCAAAATTGCGTGGAGGCGTGTTGGAGTCGGGATGGGGTCGGGACCCCCGACCCCGCAACTTTAACCCCCCACACGCCTCCAAACCCGACTCCACGGGTCATTGAAAATCCAGCCCATTGACTCTACCTTTTATGTTCTCCGACCCCTCAGAAAAATCCTTAGTCGTGGAATCATAGGCTGTTACTTTGTGCTTTGCTCCACCCTAGTCCAATTCCTTCCCTTACCCACTCCCTGCCTTTGGTCCCAGTTTGTATCACATGCTGGCCTCCGAACGCAATGGTTAATTGGATTGCGGGTGATGAGGTATGGCGGTGGCTCCATGCACAAGCGTCCCATGGTGCACTGCATGGACCCGGCAACTGCATGAAAGAAGTCATGTGACCTCTCGCACAATAGATGCCGATGTCGTAGGACGAATACGACAGAAACACCCGATTTCAAGTTTCTTCGTGTCTCCTTTCTCGACAGGGCTCAAAAGTATTCCATTTTTTTTATCCATTTATGGGATGTGGGCGTCGCTGGCTAGGCCAGCATTTATTGCCCATCCCCAGTTGCCCTTGAGAAGGTGGTGGTGAGCCGCCTTCTTGAACCGCTGCAGTCCGTGTGGTGAAGGTGCTCCCACAATGCTGTTAGGGAGGGAGTTCCAGGATTTTGACCCAGCGGCGATGAAGGAACGGCCAATATACTTCCAAGTCAGGATGGTGTGTGTGACTTGGAGGGAAACTTGGAGGTGGTGGTGTTCCCATGCGCCTGCTGCCCTTGTCCTTCTAGGTGGAAGAGGTCGCGGGTTTGGGAGTTGCTGCCGAAGAAGCCTTGGCGAGTTGCTGCAGTGCATCTTGTAGATGGTACACACTGTAGCCATGGTACGCCGGTGGTGGAGAGAGTGAATGTTTAAGGTGGTGGATGGGGTGCCAATCAAGCGGGCTGCTTTGTCCTGGATGGTGTCGAGCTTCTTGAGTGTTGTTGGAGCTGCACTCATCCAGGCAAGTGGAGAGTATTCCATCATACATAAATGCTGGCCTTGCCAGCAACGTCTACATCCCATGAACGAATAAAAAAAACCATCGTCCTCAATATAAACCAGCAGGTTTAAGAATGAGACCACCACCTCATTGGGGCTGATCTTCCCAGTTCCTGGCGTCAGTGGGGAGCCTTGACATTTGGCCTTGGATACAGGAAACATTATAGAAGGGTAACTTAGCAACCAGGATCCGTTTGTCAGCCGCGGCTCAGTGGGTAGCACTCTCTGGATGGAAGGGGCTAGGGAGTGAGCAGGTGCTGCTGGATGCTGGATTACTGCAGGGAGTTGGAGTGAGTTTGGGAAAAGTTGCTGGTGGTTTGTTTTTTTCAGGTTTATGGGCCTTTTTAGTCCATAAACAGCAGCCGGATTCGAGTGCCGGTCCCCTCAGAGGACAATGTTCCCAGGATGAATTTCAATCAGGGAAGAAAATGTTGGGGGAAGGGAGAATAAAAGGCCCAAACATTTTGGGCCAGGACCCCAGGTGGTTCAGTACGAGGATAAGTAGATATGAGCTTAGGATATTATCCAGGCGGTACATGAGGACTGCGGTGAGGGAAGCTGCTTTGCCTGCTGACCAAAGCCGAATGTTGGGTTCGAGGTGACGGTCAGTGGCCGAGAGGAGGAGGAAAGACTTTTACTAAGTTTGAAGGTTGGAGATAAGTTCTTGGAGGTATCTCTACTATATTCAGAAGTACAGGAGTAGAGAGGTGATGCTACAGTTGTACAGGGCCTTGGTGAGGCCACACCTGGAGTATTGTGTGCAGTTTTGGTCTCCTAACTTGAGGAAGGACATTCTTGCTATTGAGGGAGTGCAACGAAGGTTCACTAGATTGATTCCTGGGATGGCCAGACTGACATATCAAGAAAGACTGGATCAACTGAACTTGTATCCTCTGGAGTTCAGAAGAATGAGGGGGGATCTTATAGAGACGTTTAAAATCCTGACTGGTTTAGACAAATTAGATGCAGGCAGAATGTTTCCAATGTTAGGGGAAACTAAAACCAGGGGTCACAGTCTAAGGATAAATGGGAAGCCATTTAAGACTGAGCTGAGGAGGAACTTCTTCACCCAGAGAGTGGTGAATCTGTGGAATTCTCTACCACAGAAGGTTGTTGAGGCCAGTTCGCTAAATATATTCAAAAGGGAGTTAGATATAATACTCACAACTAGGGGGATCAAGGGGTATGGCGAGAAAGCAGGAATGGGGTACTGAGGTAGCATGTTCAGCCATGAACGCATTGAATGGCGGTGCAGGCTCGAAGGACCGAATGGTCTACTCCTGCACCTATTTTCTATGTTTTTCTATGTTTCTAAGAGGTGGTGGTCTCATTCTTAAACCTGCCGGTTTATAGTGAGGACGATTTTTTTTTAAATTCGTTCATGGGATGTGGGCGTCGTTGGCAAGGCCAGCATTTATTGTCCATCCCTAGTTGACCTCGAGAAGGTGAACGGACTGAGGGGTGAGAAGAAATTGCAGCAGTTGTTGCAGTGTTTTAAGGGCACGGACTTGTTGTGTCTGCAAGAAACCTTTTGGGATGAGGATTTCCTAGAAAGAGTTCGGAAGGTTTGGAAGGGAGAGGCGTTTGCAAGTTGTGCAAACAATAACCGTAGAGGGGTGGCTGTTTTGGTGAGTCTGTCCATAAAAGAGAACGTTGCCTTGGTGGACAAGGACACTGAGGGGAGATTTTTACAGCTAAAGTTAAAAATGGAGGAATTTATTTGCGATCTTCTTAATATCTATGCACCGAATGACCATTGCAAGCATCGCGAGTTTTTCGGTGGTTATTCACAGAAGAGGCAGAGATGGAAAACCCTTGTATAGTGGGGGATTTTAATTTATTTCAGCCCAGATGAACTTTAAAGATGATAACTCTAGAGGGATAATTGTAAAAATGATGGCAATTTAAATTTGAGAGACTTATGGAGGGATCGGAACCCCATAAAAAGGGAGTGCTCCAGAAGAGGTTGGGTGGGTGATGTTTTAAAACAGAGCCGAATCGTTTTTGTGTTCATGCGGGAAGGGTTAAGTTCTGAGGTGATGGAGATTTATTACAATAAAGTATTTTTTAGTGACCACTCAGCTTTGGTTCTTAGAATTAGGAACAGCAGAGTTAATATCGGTCCAGGGGTGTGGATTTTAAACAATCAATACCTGAAAGAAATTGTTTATAAAGAAGGGATTTTATAAAGAATGCTCGGAAGGAACCTTTATTCTTGAAAGAAAGAAGAGTTTGGTGGGACAATTTCAAATATGAGGTCAAAGTTTTTTCGGTACGTTATGGGAAAGAGAGAGCGGCAGCTAACCGGCGTCGAGAAGAGAATATAAACAAAAGGTTTACGGATGTCTGTAAAGCAGTTGACGGAGGGGATAAGGGAGCAGAAATTAAGTGGGTCATTTTAAAGGAAGAGTGGGAATTATTGCAAGCTGAAAAGTGCAAGGGGGCCATTCTCCGGGCAAAGCCTAACGATGCATTGGAGGGCGAAAGATGCACTCGATATTTTCTAGAGCAAGAGAAGCTGCGACAGAGATTATCATTAATTGGAGAGTTGAAGGTTGGGGAGAAGATCATTAATGACAGTGGGGAGATTTTAGAGGCAGCTAACAGCTTTTATCAAGAGTTATATACAAAAGAAGACATTTCCAATTTGGCGATGGAGAAGGTTAGTGCTTTTATTGAAGAGGGTTTAAAGGAGGATGAGAGAAGCATGTGTGACAAAGAAGTAGGATTAGTGGAAACAAAAGTAGCAGTAAGTGGAATGAAGGGGGGGAAAAGCCCAGGGTCCGATGGACTAAGTGCAGAATTTTATAAAGAGTTGTTAGAGATTTTAAGTCCATTGCTCTTAGAGGTTTTTAAGGAGATTAAAATTGAGGGAAGCCTGGCCCCATCTATGAGGAGAGGTGTCATAAGCTTAGCTTATAAAAATAAAGGGGATAGAAGGGATCTGAAGAATTGGAGGCCCATCACATGATTTAATGTGGATTATATGATCTTGGCGAGGGTTATGGCAAATCGTATGAAGGAGGTGTTGCCACAGATAGTTTTGCCCTCTCAGTCCTATGGAGTCATAGGCCGGGACATCACAGACTCTGTGGTCTCAATCCGAGATGCGATAGAGCTCATGGAAGAGAGTGGGAGGGAGGCTTATGTATTAAAGATAGATCAAGAGAAAGCCTTTGATAGGGTCTCTCATGAGTTTTTATTGATGGTTTTGGAAGCATTTGGTTTCGGGGAAAATTTCATTGCGTGGATAAGGATTTTTTATTCAAACATATTTAGCTGTGTTAAATGTAATGGTTTTTTATCCAAATATTTTCCAATAGAGGTCAGTGAGACAGGGTTGTCCCCTGTCCCCATTGTTGTACACATTGGTAGCAGAACCATTAGGTTACATGATGCGAAAGGAACAAGGTGATTGCGGTTCCCAGTTCCGGGCGGGTGTCGGTGATGCACCAATATGCAGATGACACAACCTAACATTGAGAAATGGGGAGTCAGTGAGGAAAGCTATGGACGTAGTGGAGGAGTATTGTAGAGCTTCAGGAGCCAGAGTGAATTATAGTAAGTCCCAATGCCTGGTTGCAGGAAGGGGTAGGGGGGAATGGTTGGAGGAAAGACCCTTTAAGGTGGTGGAGGTTTTGGAAGTTCTGGGGGTGCATATGGCGTGCAAGAAGGACAGGATGAAGTGGATCAATGAAATTGTTTATGAAAATTAAAAAGATTTTGGGAAGATGGGAAAGAAGGTGGTTGAAAGTGCAAGGAAGAGCGACAGTGGTGTCCGCTCTCCTGCTATCTAAGCTATGGTACTTATTGACGGTGGAGGATATTCCCGAGTGGGCGGAAAAGTCCATCCGAGAGGCTTGTGTGAGGTTTTTATGGGAAGGGAAACCAGCCTTGGTTGCTTACAATACGATCATTGGACAGAGAAATCAGGGAGGACTCAATTTCCCAGATATTGATTTGAAGAAAAAATCCTTTAGAATCAAATGGGTGAAGAGATTTCTTCAGAAGTCAAATACAAGTTTTTGGAAGAGTTGTTTTGAGCATTTTTTTAAACGAAGTGGGCTAGGAGGGCAGGGGATATTGTATTTGGAATACAATAATATGTTTTTGAAATCGATGAAACCTCTCCCTAGGTTTTATAAGGGGATTGTAGAGACTTGGGCCCAATTTCTAAAAAGTCTGCAGTTTATGCCCAAGGGTGCTGAGGAATTTTTAGAACAGCCCTTATTTTTGAACAGGTGGGTCAACATTGAAGGAGAGGTATTATTTAATCAAGCTTTTATAAAAGCTGGTATTATATGTGTGAAAGATGTATTATACGAGGTAATTCCAGGTTGGTTGCCGGAAGCGATAGTGAGGGACATGGTGAGGGAGGAGGATCAGGAGGTAGAGAAAAAGCAATAGGGATCATGTATGAGAAGATTGTGAGGGAAATGCCACAGGATTGGATGGAAGAAATAAATGCGGAAATCTCCAGAGGAAGTAAAATGCGTCCCGCTTTTCCAAGCTTTCTGCTGGAGAAAGGGGAGAGTTGGTCCAATTTGACAACTGTAATACTGGAGATTTCTATGGGGTATTTAGAGAATGGAGATTCAAGACACCTGCTGCTCAGGAGTTTTGGCAGAGTATATACCCACAGCTGGACTTCAACAGGATTTGGAAGGGAGTGTGGGCGAATTTTAAATGTCCAGAGTGGATTGAACTGGATTTCAAATTGACTCATAACCGGATTTTTACCATGACGGTCTTGTGTAAGATTGGACGAGTGGAGGGGGCAACTTGCCCCGTGTGTGGGACACGGGACGAGACTCTGTCCCGTTTACTGGTGTCATGTCCGCAGTTAAATGATTTAAAGTACTATGTTCGACAGTTGTGTGAGATTTTTTTGCTGGGTGGGGAACGAAGAGCGAGAATGGGAATCCCGTGGGACTCAATTTTGAGATGGGGATTGCAGGAGAGTCTGCCCGAGTCTAGCGGAGCGACAATTAATTTAATGCTCAGTTTGGCTAGATTCGCGATTGTGCAAAGAAGGAATGCTCTGTTTGTTAAGGAGAGAATCAATCTAAAAGAGTATTTTAAATATAAGCTGGAAGATCGTTATAAGGCTCTGTGGATGTTTTATTCAGAGAGGAATTTAAAGATAGCATTTTATGATCAATTTTTAAAGTACAATAGATTAGTATATGTCACGGGAGACAAATTAAACTTTAGGTTTTGATGTTAATATGTGGTGGAGGAATGGCTGTGCAGAGCGGCGGAATGGATTTGTATGATACAATGGAATGATCACGATGTTGTAAATGTTTTTAATGTTCAATAAATTATTTTTAAAAAGTGAGTCGCACTCTCGCCTCTGAGTCAGAAGGTTGTGGGTACGAGTCCCACTCCAGAGACTTGAGCACAAATATCTCAGTTGACACTCCCAGTGCAGAGCTGAGGGGATGCTGCACTGTCGGAGGTGCCGTCTTTCGGAGGAGACGTTAAACTGAGGCCCTATTTACTCTCTTGGGTAGATGTAAAAGATCCCACGGCCACTATTTCAAAGGAGAGTTCTCCCCAATGTCCTGGGGCCAATATTTATGCCTCAATCAACAGAACAAAACCAGATTGTCTGGTCATTATCACATTGCTGTTTGTGGGAGCTTGCTGTGCGCGAATTAGCTGCCGTGTTTCCCACATTACAACAGTGACTACTCTGCAAAAGTACTTCATTGGCTTTGGGACATCCTGAGATCATGAAAGGCGCTATATAAATGCAAGTCTTTCTTTTGTCTAGGGGGGGTATTGTATTGGATGGGGGAGGGGAGGGCGGTTGAGAGTGGGACATCCTCCTCTAACACGTACTCTCTCTGGGATCTATCGCCCTGTATCACACAGCGCTGCCTGTTCCAGAGGGACAAGTGGGAGGGTTAGCTCCCAGGTCTCGGCCAACGTAGATCTGATAGAAACATAGAAGATAGGAGCAGGAGTAGGCCATTCGGCCCCTCGAGCCTGCTCCGCCATTCGATGAGATCATGGCTGATCATCCAAACTCAGTACCCTGTACCTGCCTTCTCCCCATATCCCTTGATACCTTTAGCTTTAAGAAATATATCTAACTCATTCTTGAGTATATTTAATGACTTGGCCTCAACTACCTTCTGTGGTAGAGAATTCCACAGGTTCACCACTCTCTGGGTGAAGAAATTCTTCCTCATTTCTGTCCTAAATGGCTTACCCGTTATCCTTAGATTATGACCCCTGGTTCTGGACTCTCCAACCATCGGGAACATTCTTCCAGAAGAAGTCCCTGTTCCCCAGGGAGGAAGGTCTCTGTCACACTCTCTCTCTCATCCACCATCACCCCACTTCTCTCCCTCGCAGACAAGCATTAACCTAGAGTAACACAACTGAGATGGGGAGCTCAACAGATCGGGGACTGTGGGCACAAGCCTTCCTCCAATCACGTGTGGCGTAGAACATCGTACCTCCAGTCCCCACCTCAGACAGCCTTAATCTCACTTTCTCCCTGTCTCTAGTGAATAATTTGACCAACGTAGCATGTTGTTATTTTAATTCTGTTTTATATAGGAAACCAGGGGCCTCTCCATTGCATGTGCCCTGGATAAATATTCTTAATTAAATAAGTGGAACAGAACGGGCAAGGGTTCATGAACCTTAATTCTCAAAGAAAACCAGCCAGACTGTGTGACCCATGACCCCGAAGTGGTGGGCCCCACACTTCACAGTCCTCGATATACTATCATAGACTGGTGCAGCACAGAAGGAGGCCATTCGGCCCATCGTGCCTGTGCCGGCTCTTTGAAAGAGCTCTCCAATTAGTCCCACTCCCCCCTGCTCTTTCCCCACAGTCCTGCAAATGTTTCCTTTTCAAGTAATTATCCAATTCCCTTTTGAAAGTTACTATTGAATCTGCTTCCACCGCCCTTTCAGGCAGCGGGTTCCAGATCACAGCAACTCGCTGCGAAAAATAAATTCTCCTCATCTCCCCCTCTGGTTCTTTTACCAATTATCTTAAATCCTCTGGTTACCGACCCTCCTGCCAGTGGAAACAGTTCATAGAAACATAGAAGATAGGAGCAGGAGTAGGCCATTCGGCCCCTCGAGCCTGCTCCGCCACTCAATGAGATCATCCTTCCTCTCTACTCAATTAAAACCCCTCATGATTTTGAACACCTCTATTAAATCTCCTCTTCACCTTCTCTGCTCTAAGGAGAACAACCCCAGCTTCTCCAGTCTCTCCACGTAACTGAAGTCCCTCATCCCTGGTACCATTCTGGTAAATCTCCTCCGCACCCTCTCCAAGGCCTTGACATCCTTCCTAAAGTGCGGTGCCCAGAATTGGACACACAGGGAGCGATCTTGCCAGCCCTGGGGAGGCGGGCATGGAGGCGGGACTGCCGGGAAAATGGCAGAATCTGGGGGCGGGTGCCCATCCCGCCCCCAACCCGCCTCCGTGCCATCTTGCCAGGAGGCGGGTAGCCAACCCGCACCAGGTCCCGTCTCCTGGAGGCGGGAAGGGATTACATCCACTTAACTGATAAGAGGCTTATCCCCATTTTACCCACACAAGTGCGGGCTTCCCGAAGGCTGCAAACTCCGCCAGGGTCACCGAGGTGAGTAGTGGGTCTGCGGGGGTCTGCGGGGTCCAAAAGTGCGCTGTGAAGGTGAGTGATGGGTGCAAGTGTGGAGAGGTGAGTATGTGAGGTGAGTGGAAAGTGATAGAAAATGTTTACTTTCCTTTGTTTCTTCCTGCAGGCTTCACTCGTTGGGGATGCGGAGAGTCTCGCATCTCACCGGCAGAGATGACAGATGGCCGCTGCATTCTCCGATGCAACAACCATCTAATTTCTGCTAAAGAAAGAGGTTTGATGAGTCTTGAATACAAGGACTCATCAAACGACAGTGAATGTCACTTTTTGACAGATGAAACGTCATACGCTGACATTCTCTGTAACCGGCTTCCCCTTAATTGACCTGCTAAGCCCACTGGGCGGGCTTAACAAGGTCAATCAAGGGAAAATAGCGTGGGTTGGCCAGAAGTCGATGGAGGCGGGACTGAAACCCAACAAGTGGGAGTCCCGCCTCCAAAAGCTCCCCATTGGCAAAATCCAGCCCAATACTCCAGCTGGGGCCTAAACAGTGATTTATAAAGATTTAGCATAACTTCCTTGCTTTTGTACTCCCTGCCTCTATTTATAAAGTCTAGGATCCCGTGTGCTTTGTTAACAGCCTTCTCAACTTGTCCTGCCACCTTTAAAGGTATCGTGGATTGAATTTAAGATTGCTATTTTAACAGGTCCACCACGAGGGTCAGGATGAAGGCAGGGGGCCACGGTTAAGCTTCAAGTTTTGTGGGCAGATTTTACTGCTCCTGGGTGTGTACGGGGCAACGCATAGAGGAGTGCGGGTCCTTAAGCAATCCCGGCTTTTCCTGTCCATTCACAATCCAGAGAACGTGGGTTGAAATCCCACTGCGGCCGTCTGAGAGCTCGAATTCAGTGAAAAAATAAACCTGCAAATGAAAAGCTGGCGTCAGTAAAAGTGATCGTGAAGCTGTCGAATTGTCGTTAAATAACCCAACTGGTTCGCTACTATAAGGTGGAGAAATGTGAAGTTAGCCACTTTGGTAGGAAAAATAGAAAGGCAGTGTATTTTTTAAATGGAGAGAGATTGGGAAATGTTGGTGTTCAGAGGGACCTGGGTGTCCTTGTACACGAATCACTGAAAGTTAACATGCAGGTACAGCAAGCAATTAGGAAAGGAAATGGTATGTTGGCCTTTATTGCAAGAGGTTTGAGTATAAGAGTAAAGACGTCTTACTGCAATTATATAGGGCCCTGGTGAAACCACACCTGGAGTATTGTGTACAGTTTTGGTCTCCTTACCTAAGGGAGGAGATACTTGGCCATAGAGGGAGTGCAACGAAGGTTCACCAGACTGGTTCCTGGGATGGGAGGATTGTCCTATGAGGAGAGATTGAGTAGACTAGGCCTATATTCTCTACAGTTTAGAAGAATGAGAGGGGATCTCATTGAAACATACAAAATTCTTACAGGGCTTGACAGGGTAGATGCAGGGAGGATATTTCCCCTGCCTGGGGAGTCTAGAACCAGGGGTCACAGTCTCAGAATAAGGGGTCGGCCATTTAGGACTGAGATGAGGAGAAATTTCTTCACTTAGAGGGTGGTGAATCTTTGGAATTCTCTGCCCCAGAGGGCCGTGGAGGCTCAGTCGTTGAGTACATTCAAGACAGCGATTGATAGATTTTTGAATATTAAGGGAATCAAGGGATATGGGGATAGTGCAGGAAAGTGGAGATGAGGTAGAAGATCAGCCATGATCTCATTGAATGGCGGAGCAGGCTCGAGGGGCCGAATGGCCGACTCCTGCTCCTATGTTCTTAAGTTCTTATGTACTAATCTCCCTTCAGGGAAGGACAACTGCTGTCGTGACCTGGTCTGGGCCTATATGTGACTCCAGTCCCGCACCAACGTGGCTGGCTCTTAACCGCCCTCTGAAGTGGCCGAGCGAGCCACACAGTCGTCTCAAACAGAAGGAGATCCACCACCTTCTCAGGGTAACCCGGGGAACGGGCAATAAATGCCGGCCTTGCCAACGACGCCCACATCTCGAGAATGAACAGGCTGGGGGCTCTTTTCTACAGCAAAGAGAAGACTGAGGGGGTGACCTGAGAGAGGTCTTTAAAATTTTGAAGGGGTTCGATAGGGTAAACTTGGAGAAGATGTTTCCACTTGCAGAGGGAGACCAGAACTAGCGGACATACATATCAGACAGTCACTGATAAATCCAATGGGGAATTCAGGAGAAACTTCTTTACCCAGAGAGTGGCGAGAATGTGGAACTTGCTACCACAGGGAGTGGTTGAGGCAAATAGTATAGATGCAGTTAAGGGGAAGCTAGATAAACACATGAGAGAGAAAGGAGTCATAGAGTCATAACGACACAGAAGGAGGCCTTTCAGCCCATCGAGTCCATGCCGGCTCTCTGTAGAGCAATCCAGTCAGTCCCATTCCCTCGCTCTATCCCCGTAGCCCTGCAAGTTTATTTCCCTCAAGTGCCTATCCAGTCTCCCCTTGAAAACATTGAGTGTCTCCGCTTCCACCACTTCCGTCGGCAGCGAGTTCCAGGTCCTCACCACTCGCTGTGTAAAAAAGTTTTTCCTCACATCCCCCCTGTATCTCTTGCCCAAAACCTTAAATCTGTGTCCCCTAGTCCTTGTACCATCAACTAGTGGGAACAGCCTTTCCCCGTCTAGCCTATCCAAACCCGTCATAATCTTGTACACCTCGATCAAATCACCCCTCAACCTCCTTTGCTCTAATGAAAACAAAACCAGCTTCTCCAACCTGTCCTTGTAGCTAAGATCCACCATCCCTGGAACCATTCTGGTAAATCTCCTCTGCACCCTCTCAAGGGCCTTCACATCCTTCCTAAAGTGTGGTGACCAGAACTGGACGCAATACTCCAGTTGTGGCCTAACCAGTGCTTTATAAAGGTTCAGCATAACTTCTCTACTTTTGTACTCAATACCTCTATTTATGAAGCCCAAGATCCCATATGCTTTGCTAACCACTCTCTCAATATGTCCCGCCACCTTCAGGGACCTATGCACATTAACTCCCAGGTCCCTCTGTCCCTGCACACTCTTTAAAACTATGCCATTAAGTGGATATTGCCTCTCCCTGTTCCTTCTGCCAAAATGCATCACCTCACACTTCTCCGTATTAAATTCCATCTGCCACTTGTCTGCCCATTCTACTAACCTTTCTATGTCCTGTTGCAGTCGATTGGTATCATCCTCACTGTTTGCCACACCCTCAAGTTTGGTGTCATCGGCAAAGTTAGAAATTCTACTTTGTATTCAAATATCCAGGTCATTTATATATATCAAAAAAAGCAATGGCCCCAGCACTGACCCTTGGGGAACACCACTGTCTACCATCCTCCAGTCTGAAAAACAGCCATTTACCACAACTCGCTGTTTTCTGTCCTTAAGCCAATTCCTTATCCAAGCTGCCACTGACCCACCTATTCCATGAGCCTCAATTTTGTTAGCAGGCCTTCGATGTGGCACTTTGTCAAACGCCTTCTGAAAATCCATGTAGAAGGAGATGCTGATCGGGTGAGATGAAGAGGGGTGGGAGGAGGCTGGTGTGGAGCATAAACACCGGCACGGACCGGTTGGGCCGAATGGCCTGTTTCTGTGCTGTAAACTCGGGAATAATTTTTTGGGGGAAAAATTCAGTTGATTAGCGCCTCCCATTAACGCCCTAAGAGGGCGCTAATGGGGCGCAAAGCAACTAGCGCCCGAGTGCGCTGATTTTAACGCCGCACGCGAAATTGACCAGTCGTTTTGCGGCGGCGCTAAACACTACCGCCACGATCTCCTGCGCCCGCAGATCGTGACGTCAGTCGAGCGTGCAACGCTCCGGTACCGCCCCGGACCGGATATTGAGTCGCGCCCCCTGCCTTAGCGCCTGCCGCTAGGAACGACAGGTAGAGGGGAACGTTTTCAAGTCGGGAAGGGGCTGGGGGAGCGCTATTTAAAGGTGGGTGCTTCCTGCCTTTTCTTGTCGGCAAAATGTTTGGTTTTAACTCCGTCCTAAGGAGTTTTGGTCCTCAGCACCACTTTTGAGGTTCCTAAGCGCCGAGCTCTTTCCCTGGGTCTATCCATCAGTGCTTTAGAGGTCTCTCCAGGCCGAGATTCAAGGCTGCAATGAGCAGGGTGTGGCTGGCCAGCAAGATGGCCCCTCCCCTTTAAGAACTGGACGGCGCCAGTCTGTCTGGCTTCCATGGTAACTGGCATCGCCTGAGCTTCGGTAACGTTCTGAGGTAGCGCATCGCTCCCTGACGTTTGCGCCGTAAGAGAGGTGTGTAGCGCCTGATTTAGTGCTCAAATCACCTACAGGGGGCGATAGAGGCGAATTTTGCAGTCGGAGGCGATAATTAGCGCCGGGCGCTAAACTTTGCGCCCGGCCGATATTAGCGCCCCAAAATGGGCGATACCGAATTTCTCCCCCTTTATGTTTAAAGGGAATGGAACATCCGATTATTATCGAATTATTAGCACGCGCTGCTCCCCGGCATCACGTTACGCTCCGTGATCCGATGAACCGCAGGAGCTGGAACAGGAACATCTGTCGTCAGACTGATGAAAACTCGTTGGAAAAAAATGTTCATAATTAAACACCTCAATGTCAGGAGAAAAAAGTGGCAAAAGAAATAGGCCCTGATTGGAAAAGGCAGAAAATTAGTGTTTATTTTTACACGTAATGTCGAAGACAGCCTATTTGGCAACCAGACCCCCAGATCGGTGTCAACCCCGACCAACTTTATACCTCACGGGACCGAGATTCCAATTCGTAGAATGATACAGCACAGAAGGAGGCCATTCGGCCCATCGTGCCTGTGCCGGCTCTTTGAAAGAGCGATCCAATTAGTGATGGTGATTCACTCGACCCTGAACTCTATCGGAACACAAACAACCAGCCTTCAAACTCCTGGAGTTGTCTCGATATCGACTAAGCGCATCAAAAAGACAACGGAATGCCAAGCCCTCTGATGAGTAGATGACACCTTGTGCGGAGAATATACCGTACTGGTCAGAATATAAGACAAGAAAGTGTAGCATTCTTGTACATAGTCTAACAGAAGCGGGGTTTTTTTTTACGACTAATAGTTTTGTTTCGCAGTATTATGGGGTTTGCACTTGAAAGAAGATGGTCACAAAGTGTGGGATGTGGGAGCACAAGTCCGCATTGCCCGAGTACCTCAAATGTTCTTTCTGGGCAGTCTGTGGAATCAGCACACCATGTGTTAGAAGAGCTTTCTGCTGAGCATGCGTTGTAAATTGTGCAAACAGACCGAAAAAACAAGTATATCTTCACAGGAAAGTAGAAGAGTAGAATGTGTAAGAGCCGTTCAGCCATATCTGTACTGGTCTGGGATATGTCAGCTTGGTCACTTGTGTTTAGGGAAATGGGAAAGTTTATGACAGCAATCAGGCCACTTGTGTTTAGGGAAATGGGAAGTTTATGACAGTAATCAGGTCACTTGTGTTTAGGGAAATGGGAAGTTTATGACAGCAATCAGGTCACTTGTGTTTAGGGTAATAGGAAAGTTTATGACAGCAATCAGGCCACTTGTGTTTAGGGAAGTGCATGTTTATTGGGTTTCTGTTGTTATTCTGTTGTCCTTTGTATTGTATTTTTGATGTACTATGATTTACCAATGGTATAAAAGATGTGAGTGAACCCACTGTTCAGCAGCTCATACTGGTGAAGTGTAATGTCTTCATTACAGGAGTACAAGGATGTCTTACTACAGTGATACAGGGCCTTGGTGAGACCACACCTGGAGGACTGTGTGCAGTTTTGGTCTCCTTACCTAAGAAAGGATATACTTGCCATAGAGGGAGTGCAGCGAAGGTTCACCAGACTGATTCCTGGGATGGCAGGACTGTCGTATGAGGAGAGATTGGGTCGACTAGGCCTGTATTCACTCGAGTTTAGAAGAATGAGAGGGGATTCTCATTGAAATGTATAAAATTCTGACAGGGCTCGACAGACTGGATGCAGGGAGGATGTTTCCCATGGCTGGGGGGGGGGTCGATAACGAGGGGTCACAGTCTCAGGATAAGGGGTAGGACATTTAGGACTGAGATGAGGAGAAATTTCTTCACTCGGAGGGTGGTGAACCTGTGGAATTCTCTCCCACAGAAGGCTGTGGAGGCCAAGTCACTGAATATATTTAAGAAGGAGATACAGGAAACTCTTTATTAACCGGCACCCAAATATCAGGAAATCTCTCTTAACCGGCAAAATTCTTGAGTAGGTAACCGGGGTTTTCCTTCATCTCTCGTTTAAAATTAACTTTAAAAAAAACCCGAGGCGTTTGCCTTGTATCGGAGCGTGTAGATTGGGAGGGGAATGTGCAGCCCGGGTAGGCAGCGGACACGACAGATGGTCAGCTGGCGGTCCCTGGGGAGACAGAGCTCCGAATGCAGGCGCATGTCAATGTGTACGGGGCTCTCGTACGTTGGGAGATATAACTCTCCATTATCCGGACTTTTTGATTAACCGGCACCACGCCGGTCCTGTCGGTGCCGGTTAATAAAGAGTTTCCTGTAGATAGATTTCTAGACACAAAAAGGCAGCAAGGGGTATGGGGAGAGAGTGGGAATATGGTTTTGAGATAGAGGATCAGCCATCATCATATTGAATGGCGGAGCAGGCTCGAAGGACCGAATGGCCTACTCCTGTTCCTATTTTTCTATGTTCTTTGTTTCTATGTCTCAGCTCTCGTACTGGTTTTGTGAAGTATGGGGTTTCAATAAAGACAGACCTTGCATTGCTAGAACCAAGTGTGTGTGTAATCTGACGTTTAAAGGAACGAAACGAAAAAGAACAAGAAAGCAGTCCAACACTGGGGGTTCTTGGGAATAGTTTGAATCTAAGCCCGCAGATAGTGGGCAGATCACGTTTAAAGCACTGCCGTTGTTTCTTCCTCGTCGCTGTTCACTGTCGGAGCATTACCTCTTACCACCAATTGCAAGCGCACATTCGCGGATCCAACTCCGTGGCCTTCAGTTCCCTCCCCTCCCCCGTCACACGTGATTGGCTGACTGCAACAAACAAAGCCAGGGTAGAGGTGCAACAGTTTTAAAATACTTTATTATTCTAAGAACAAAGTTTGGCGCTGGTCGGGCAACGACTCCAAGTGTAAAGGTCCCTCAGAGGTCAATGGCAAGTCAATTGGCTGTCACCCCAAAAAAATACGTCACTCTTCCCAGCAGGTTCTCACATCTCTCCAAAAAACCTCAACCCAACTTTTACAAAACCGTTAGCTGGGATTAGAAAATGCTTCGTTAGTGAAGTCCAGCCTGGCCTTTTCATCAGCTCCAATATCATTTCGGGCCACAGTTACTTTAACGGATGCTCAGCAAAGCTTCTCTTCCCACGTGGCAATTCTGCCGGGCGACACTGCCAACCATCGCCCCCCCGCCCCCCCCCGCACCCCCCCCCCCCCCCCACCACCCTCAAAGAAGCAATTCCCGTTGTCCTTAGAATCAATCGTGAAGAGAGATGCATTCAAAAAAAAAATAAGACAGCCACCTCAAATAAAAGCGGGGGGAGTTGAGGAAATGTCACGGCCGGTCACGGGCATGATGGGCCGAATGGCCTCCTTCTGTGCTGTATCATTCTAGGATTGGGGGTCAACTTCCAGCTCAGAACATCTTGCCCTCAAGGCTTCCAGATCAAGTCTTTGAGAGTCACCATTAAGCTGCTTGTCCCAAAGAGCTGAACAGTTATTTTCAAAAAGAGATATACACAATGCACTCATACCAATAGTGCGGCCTTCGCGGTCGCTGCTACAGCTTAATTCAGGCCGTTTCCGCTTTGGGTGTCTCTGAGATGGCCACAGTTGACCGCTGCTGGCTGAGGGGAGAGGCGGGGAGGAGGTGGCGGGTGGCGGGTGGGGGGGAGGAAGGGGAAATGTTAGAGGTGGGACGGGAGAGGGGAGAAAGGTGATCTATCCACATCGACTGAATCCCAGGTGGAGCCCGAAGAGGTGCTGCCATTAAACTCCGGGCCGTCCATCCTTTTTTCCCCCCATTTATTTTTTTGAAAAACTTGCCAGCCCGCCGCTCGGCAGAAACAAAAAACTATTTACTGTAATCACAAACTTCTTCTGTTAAAAGAAAAGAAAAATAAATGGGTCACTATGCACTTTCCTAATAATAGCGGTGGTTTGAATGGCGCTGGTCGCTTGTTTGTGAGGCAGTCCCGCGGATAGTAAACTGCCCCAAAGACTCGCCAAGCCCACGGTGGCTAATTGAATCATAAGGATGTAATATACAAAAAACGTTGTCCAAGAATCATAGCGATGTTCCATTGTATTCCTCCCTGAGTCCTCGCTCAGACGCCAAGTCAAAGATATACGAGTAGAGGCGATGCATTGTCATAAAACAGTGACCTTTGACCTCTCCAAGCCCCCTTGACGACGCTCGCCAATAAAGCCGATGGTGGGTGGAAAAACCCACGGCTCTCCAAGTCACCACTCTTTAAATAAACATTTCTTCCCTTTTTGTGTTTTTTTTCTCTCTCTCTCCCAGTCAAAATATTTCCGACGTCGGCGGAAGTTTCGTCGGTCTCTCTCGTGTTTTTTTTTTCTAAATGTGAGGTTTTTTTTTAAATCATTTATATCAAAAGTTCACCATGCTGGGTTTTTTTTTTGGAGCGCCGACAAGATGCAAGCTCCTTCCTGCGGCAGAGTTAGAAAGGGACGGTGGCAGGAGTCGCTCGGGCGCACGGCGAGGGCCTAAAACCAGGCCTGGGGCCTAACGGGGGCGGCTCCAACCCCGGCGACGTCGCGCCTCCCGGCGACAGGACCCGTCTCAGTTGGCAACCGAGCGTCCTCCTGAATCAAAACTCCGGTTTGTTCCTTTGTTGTTTATTTTTTTGTGCGCTGGCAACTGCTGCTGCTGCTCTCAACGTGTCTCTCCTTCTCTCTCTCTCAAATCACCCCTTAGCATGTCATCGGAGAAAGAGCAGGCGGCCTCTGTCGAGGTTTTTGGCCCTCGACGTAAATATGATACAAAAAGAAGCCAAGCTACTTTTCTTTTGTCTCTCTGTCCGTCCGTTCCACAAATGTTGGGGGTTGGGGGGGAGGGGGTGTGTTGGGGGGGGAGGGGGGGCTGGTGGGGAGGGAGGGTGGGGGGGTGGAGGTTACGTGGTTTTCTTTCCTTGCCTTCAAAGTCTGCAACGTTAACTCCAGGCAGCGCCATTTTGTTTTTTGTCTTTTTTTTCGCCCCCCCCTCCTCCCCCCCGCCCACCCCCCACCCCCCCGACCCCACCCCCCCCGGCCCCCAGCAACTCAAAACCCCGTTTCAGGAGCAGATTCAGATTGAATTTTGTTTTGAAAACAACTCCACGCGCCGGCGGATTTATAAATGTCACGGTTTTATTCGCTGTAAATCATAAGCATTCCACGGTGAAACATAATCTCTGGATATATTTTCAGGCCTACTCCTCGTTGCTGGAGTTTAGAAGGAAATAAACCCTGGTTGGTCCCGTGACTTGCGACTCCCCAGTTCAGTGGGCAATGTTCCCCAAACGTTTGTGGTTTTTTTTTTCAATTTTTATAGGTAGTAGAATTCGTTTTTTTTTCTCTTTTAGTGCTCCAGTCGTACCTTAAAATGAAACAAAAGTGAATATGGAAGTGCTGTACAACATAGCCCAGTTTTTGAGTTACTTAACTACGCTAGTTTTCAACTCATACATCCCTCACACAACTGAAAACAAAAATCATAGGTTCAAGTTATCTTAAATGCCCCATGCAATCCTCCAAACAACCACGTTTTAAATTTAAATTTTTTGGGGGGGGTTTTTTTGGCACATGTTCCTCTCTTTAAATTAGAATTTACTGGGTTGGGACTAGGCCGAAGCCTAACTTTCCTTGGCACTGCGACACTGACGTTAAGATTCCTTGGAGACGGAGAAGAGGGGAAGGTGGGGGGGGGGGGACGAAGGGAGGGAGGGGGGGAGTGGGAGGGATGGGAAGAAGGAAGATATTGCTGCCACCAAAACATGTCCCTGAAATACGGTTTACATTACAAGGGGAAATATTTGTGTGAAAAATATCGAATTATTCAGTTAAACGCTTTTCGCTCTTCAATGTGTGTCTTCGTTATCCCCCCCCCACCCCGAAAAAAAGCTTTGTCAAATCATTAGAACTTCAATATAACATTTGCAGCCACATTTTCTCATTGGCCTTCCTTGGCCTCAAAGTGCAGGGCCTAGCCTCTATGACGTCTTGACTATACCCGGGTGGTAGAGTGTGGGTGGGGCAGAGTGTTGTTGTGCCCGGCGGGGTAGGTATTGAAGGCGTGGAGCGGCTGCATCCCGCTTATGGTGCTGGGGATCATGGTGATGGTGTTTGGGGTCATGAGGGGGACGTCGTCGGGCGCTCTCCTCAAGGCCAGGGTGTAGTCGGGCGGGCAGGCGGGTCGGAGGATCTCGTGGGGCCGCAGGGGCTCCAGGTCGTGGGCCTCATGCTCGCTGTGCTTGATCTGGAGGGACATGATCTCCTCCTCCTGGGCGTGGGCCAGGTCGTTGGTGGTGTTGCGCTGGGGGCTGAGCCGGCGGTGCAACTCGTGCCGCTTGTCGCGCTTGTAGTAGAGCGCGGCGAAGGCCAGGATGTTGAGGAAGAGCAGGGAGGCCCCCACCGCCACCGTGACGCTCAGCTCGGTCGAGTAGTCCCGCGAGTCCGCCGGCAGGCGGACGTAGTTGGGGGGGTCGTCGGTGCGCTCCTGCTCGGGCGGCGAGGTGATGAACGGGCGCTTGGTGGTGACGGTCCAGCCTTTGCCGTGGGCCCGCTTGGTCATGAAGGGGTCCTCCGGCGGAATCTTGGTGGTGGTCGAGGTGTAGTGCAAGATGCCGTCTAGGTCGTGCAGGTTGGGCACCAGCTCCAGCCAGAAGGCCACTTTGTTCGCCCGGTAGTGCTCGCGGATTCTCGGCTTCAGCCCGATGTGGAGGTAGGGCTTCTCCTTGGAGTTGAACTTGGTCCAAGCCACCTCTTCAAAGCGGTTAGGTTTGGTGTGGATGAATTTTGTATCCTGAGGAACCGGCTTGTTGGGGTCTCTGCAAGAATAAAAGAAAAGGTCAAACAACTCAAACAGACATACGAATTAGGAGCAGGAGTCGGCCACTCGGCCCCTCGAGCCTGCTCCGCCATTCAATAAGATCATGGTCGATCTGATTGCTCCACATTCCCGCCAACCCCCGATAACCTTTCACCCCCTTGCCTATCAAGAATCTATCTAACTCTGCCTTAAAAATATTCATGATGCGGATATTAAATGCACCGCAGCATGGTACATCGGCGAGACCATGCAGACACTGAGACAACGTATGAACGGACACCGCGCAACAATCGCCAGGCAGGATTGTTACCTCCCAGTCGGGGAACACTTCAGCAGTCAAGGACATTCAGCCTCGGATCTGCGGGTTAGCATTCTCCAAGGCGGCCTTCGAGACACACGACAACACAAAATCATCGAGCAGAAACTGACAGCCAAGTTCCGCACCCATGAGGACGGCCTCAACCGGGATCTCGGTTTCATGTCACGCTACAGGACGTGACTCGATGTCGTTGTCTTGTTCACAGATGTGATTTCCAGTTTCCAGACTGCAGCATTTGACACGTTGGACCCCCTGTGACCCCACCTCATTGTCTTAGCTGTACTCTGCTGTGTCTTTGATGTAATGCCTCCCTCACGGATTGTATCTCTGCAGACACATTGTTCTCTGTCTATATATACTGTGTAATCGATTTGTATTCCCTCACTGTACCTGAAGAAGGAGCAGCGCTCCGAAAGCTCGTAATTTCAAATAAAACTGTTGGACTATAACCTGGTGTTGTGCGACTTCTCATTTAAAAAAATATTCAAAGGCTCTGCTTCCACCGCCCTCTGAGGAAGAGAGTTCCAAAGACTCACGTCCCTCTGTGAGAAAAAATTTCTCCTCATCTCTGAGGATTTGACGACCCCTTATTTTTAAACAGTGACCCCAAGTTCTAGATTCTCCCGCAAGAGGAAACATCCTCTCCACATCCACCCTGTCCAGACCCCTCAGGATCTTACATGTTTCAATCAAGTCACCTTGCTTTTATAATGCGTCTTAAACGTGGTACAAACGTCCCCAGGCACTTCACAGGAGCGATTATCAAACTAAGTTTGACACATAAGGAGATATTAGGGACAGGTGACCAAAAATCGTGGTCAAAGAGGTAGGTGTTGAGGGGCGTCTTAAAGGAGAGAGAGAGAGAGGCGGAGAGGATTACGGAGGGAATTCCAGAGCTTGGGGGGCCCGAGACAGCTGAAGGTTGTCAAGCATCTATCAAGCGTGGCAGTTCTGATTTATTTATTCATCTGCTTGACGCTCCCTCACTTCTGAGTCCAAATGGCCGTGGGTTCCAGCCCCACTGCAGGATTTGAGAACAACATCTGGGCTGGTGCTCCCAGTGCAAGTACTCCCCGCTGTACTGTCAGAGGTGCCGTCCTCCGGCTGGTAAACCGAGACCCCGTCTGCCTATCCAGTTGCATGTAAAAGGATCCCACGGCCACTATGTGAAGAGTTCTCCTGGTGCCCTGGCCAAGAATCCCTCGACCACAACCACCAAAACAAACCCATTAAGCTGTGTAATGAAATGGCTGTGGTGCAACGTCAATCGCTCAACTTTAAAGTCATTCGTTGTACTTGAAACGCTCGTAGATGGGTGAAACTAGAACTAGGGGGGCATAATCTTAGAATAAGGGGCTGCTCTTTCAAAACTGAGATGAGGAGAAACTTCTTCACCCAGAGGGTAGTAGGTCTGTGGAATTTGCTGCCCCAGGAAGCTGTGGAAGCTACATCATTAAATAAATTTAAAACAGAAATAGACAGTTTCCTAGAAGTAAAGGGAATTAGGGGTTACGGGGAGCGGGCAGGAAATTGGACATGAGGCTGAGTTCGGATCGGTCAAGGCCCTGTGGGTGGCGGAGCGGGCCCAGGGGCTGAGTGGCCGGGTCCTGCTCTTACTTCTTGTGTTCTTTAGAGTTGAGGTGAGGATCAGATCAGCCATGATCTTATTGCATGGCGGAGCAGGCTCGAGGGGCCGATTGGCCTACTCCTGCTCCTATTTCTTATGTTCTTATGTAGATGCTTCTGAGATGAGATAAGGCTCCGGATACGAAGGAGGACACCGTGCCTGTCCCAAACGTTTGTTAACATTTTTGATAACGTGCTGATAGGGTGGGATGAAGTAAGGTGGGTGGAGGCTCGTGTGGAGCATAAACCCCGGCACGAAATCAGTCAGGAACATAGGAACAGGAGTAGGCGGGAACAGTTGGGCCGAATGGCCTGTTTCTGCGCTGTGAATACTGAGTAATAGGGAGAAGGTAGGAAGTGACATCTATATCCTGAGGAACGTCGCAACAGGAGGAGGCCATTCAGCCCCTCGATCTTGTTCAGTCATTCAATTAGATCATGGCTGATCTGTATTTTACCTCCATCAACCTGCCTTGTTTCCATATCCCTTAATACCCTTGCCTAACAAAATCTATCGCTCTCAATTTTGAAATTCTCAATTGACCCCCCGGCCTCAACAGCTTCTGGGGGGGGGGAGAGTTCCAGATTTCCACCACCCTTTGTGTGAAGAAGTGCTTCCTGACATCACCCCTGAACGGCCTGGCTCTAATTTTAAGGTTCTGCCCCCTTGTTCTGGACTTCCCCCACCAGAGGAAATAGTTTCTCTCTATCCACCCCATCAACTCCTTTAATCATCTTAAACACCACAATTAGATCATCCCTTAATCTTCTATACCCGAGGGAATACAAGCCCAGTCTGTGCAACCTGTCCTCATAATTTAACCCTTTTAGCCCCCGGGTATCGTTCTGGTGAATCTGCGCTGCACCCCCTCCAAGGCCAGTATATCCTTCCTGAGGTGCGGAGCCCAGAACTGAACGCAGTTACTCCAGATGGTGTCTAACCAAGGTTCTGCACAGCTGCAGCATAACATCCTCCCTTTTGTATTCCAGCAGTTCGGAATCAAGGATTGGACGACCAGATAGTTTTTACATTTAAGAACATAAGAAATAGGAGCAGGAGTAGGCCATTCAGCCCCTCGAGCCTGCTCCGCCATTCAATGAGATCATGGCTGATCTGATCATCGACCTCGACTCCACTTTCCCGCCCGCTCCCCATAACCCTCGACTCCCCTGTTGCTCAAAAATCTGTCTATCTCAGCCTTGAATATATTCAATGACTCAGCCTCCACAGCTCTCTGGGGTAAAGAATTCCAAAGATTCACGACCCTCTGGGAGAAGAAATTCCTCCTCATCTCTGTTTTAAAAGGGCGACCCCTTATTCTGAGACTATGCTCCCTCGTTCTAGGTTCCCTGACGAGGTAAAACATCCTCTCAGCTTCTACCCTGTCCAACCCCCTCAGAATCTTATATGTTTCAATAAGATCACCTCTCATTCTTCTAAACTTCAATGAGTATCGGCCCAACCTGCTCAACCTTTCCTCATAAGACAACCCCTTCCATCCCAGGAATCAACCTAGTGAACCTTCTCTGAACTGCCTCCAATGCAAGTATATCCCTCCTTAAATAAGGAGACCAAAACTGCACGCAGTATCTAGGTGTGGTCTCACCAATGCCCTGTACAGTTGTAGCAAGACTTCCCTACTTTTATACTCCATTCCCTTTGCAATAAAGGCCAACATTCCATTTGCCTTCCTAATTACTTGCTGCACCTGCATGTTAACTTTTTGTGTTTCATGTACGAGGACCCCCAGATCCCTCTGTACCGCAGCATTCTGTAGTCTTTCTCCATTTAAATAATATTTTTCTTTTCTATTCTTCCTACCAAAGTGGATAACTTCACATTTACCCACATTATACTCCATCTGCCAAATTTTTGCCCACTCACTTAACCGATCTATATCCCTTTGCAGACACTTTATGTCCTCCTCACAACTTGCTTTCCCACCTATCTTTGTATTGTCCGCAAATTTGGCTACAGTGCACTCGGTCCCTTCATCCAAGTCATTAATATCGACTGAAAATAGTTGAGGCCCCAGCACTGATCCCTGTGGCACCCCACTAGTTACAGATTGCCATCCTGAAAATGACCCATTTATCCCGACTCTCTGGTTTCTGTTAGTTAGCCAATCCTCTATCCAATCTAATATATTACCCCCAACACCATGAGCTCTTATCTTATGCAGTAATCTTTTATGTGGCACCTTGTCGAATGCCTTTTGGAAATCCAAATATACTACATCTACTGGTTCCCCTTTATCCACTCTGCTCGTTACCTCCTCAAAGAACTCTAATAGATTTGTCAAATACGATTTCCCTTTCATAAAACCATGTTGACTCTGCTTGATTGTATTATGATTTTCTAAATGTCCTGCTACTACTTCCTTAATAATGGATTCCAGCATTTTGCCCACGGCAGATGTTAGGCTAACTGGCCTACAGTTTCCTGCTTTGCCTCCCTCCTTCTTTGAATAAGGGCGTTACAATTGCAGTTTTCCAATCCGCTGGGACTTTTCCAGAGTCAAGGGAATTTTGTTTGAGACAATTTCCTTTCTGGTTCCGTTAGAAGTGGCGGTGAGATCCAGCATGGAGCGATCTAACACTGAGATCTATGCTGAATGGGAGATGCCCGGGGCAGAGCTTACTTTGAGCAGCAATACTTAAACCAGATGCCTCAACCATGGCCAAACTTTGTAGGTTGAAAGATTCCAACAAACACCATCAAAGGTCTCACCAAAGTATAAAGGTGCAGTTTTCTTTCTCTCTCCAATGTTAATGCGACTGCCCTATAGCGCTAAACTGAAGGACACACACTATCTTACAGTGCTTTATGCATTAGAATTCTCATTGAAACATATAACATTCTTACAGGGCTTGACAGGGTAGTTGCAGGGAGGATGTTTCCCCTGGCTGGGGAGTCTAGAACCAGGGGTCACAGTCTCAGAATAAGGGGGCTCTATTTAGGACTGAGATGAGTCATAGTTGGAGAAATTCAGTATCGCCCCATTTGGGGCGCAATTATCGGCCGGGCGCAAAGATTAGCGCCTGGCGCTAATTATCGCCACCGACTGCAAACTTGACTTTTATCGCCCCTGGAGGTGATTGGAGCGCTATATCAGGTGCTTCACACCTGTCTTAAGCCGCAAAGGCCGAGGAGCGAGGCGCTACCTCAGAGCGCTGGCGAAGCTCATGTGATGTCAGTCAGCAATGGAACACACACACAATGGCACCGGCCAGTTCTTAAAGGGGATGGTTGATCTTGATTTCCATCCACATCCTGCTCATTGCAGCCTTGAATCTTGGCCTGGAGAGACCTGTACATCAAATCTGCTGGAAAGATCAATGGAGAGGCCCAGGGAAAGAGCTCAGAGTGCAGCCCCCACAGTCTCTTCTAAATCGATACAAGGAAGGGCAAATCAAAATGAACCTGCAAAGTGCTGCTCAGTACCCAAAACTCCTTCACACAGCGTTGAATCTCTTCAGAAGTCTCTCTCTCTCTCAGAATGCGTGGTGCAAAAATGTCACCAACAATAAAAGGCAGGAAGCGGTCACCTTTAAATAGCGCTCCCCCAGTCCCTTCCTAACTGCAAAACGCTCCCCTCAACCTGTCGTTGCTAGCGGCAGGCGGTAAGGCAGGGGGGCGCCACTCAATATCCGCTCCGGGGCGATACCGGGGCGTTGCGCACTCGACTGACGTCACGATCTGCCGGCGCAGGAGATCGTGGCGGTAGTGTTTAGCGCCGCCGCAAAATGTCTAGTTAATTTCGCGAGTGGTGCAAACATCGCCGCGCCTGGGCGCTAGTTGCTTTGCGCCCCATTAGCGCCCTCTTAAGGCGCTAACGGGAGGCGCAACCAACTGAATTTTTCCCCCATAGAGTCATAGGGGGAAAAATTCGGTTGCTTTGCGCCTCCTGTTAGAGCCCTAAGAGGACGCTAACGGGGCGCAAAGCAACTCGCGCCCGGGCGCGGCATCGCCATCGCCTCCCGCAAAATTCAGCGGGATGTTAGCGGCGGCGGTGACCGTTAGCGCCCCGCGTCGCTGCGCCACCGGTGATGACGTCATCGCCATGCATAGCGCCCCACTCACGCCCCAGCCGCGATCTTTGGTAGCGCCCCCTGACTAAACCGCCGGACGCTATGTCCGACGGGGTCAGGGGGGCTTACCTGCGGCCGGGGCGGCGCTATTTAAAGGTGAGGTGCCGGGCGGCCATTTTTGTTGCTGGCCGCCTGCCAGCACCTGCCTCCGCTGCCGTCCCCGGCCTCCTGACCCGCCCCCCCCCCTGCGGAGTGCCGGGCTCTTTTGCCGGCACTCCGATCCCTGGTGGCCCCTTTAAGAAGGGGAGGAAGGCCTGCAATACCGCGGCGCGATATTCCCTCGCAGTGCCCCAAGAGGGAGGGGGAGCGCTTCCAGTAGCACCCCGCTTCCCTCTTGGGGCGCTACCATTCAGTTTCAGTCGCGGGGTCGTTAATTTTTCCGGGGCGCAATTTTTCGCCCATAGAGTCATACGGCACAGAAGGAGGCCATTCAGCCCATCGAGTCCGTGCCGGCTCTCTGTGGAGCAATCCAGTCAGTCCCATTCCCCCCGCTCTATCCCCGTAGCCCTGCAAGTTTATTTCCCTCAAGTGCCTATCCAATTTCCTTTTGAAATCATTGATCGTCTCCGCTTCCACCACCCTCGTCAGCAGCGAATTCCAGGTCATCACCACTCGCTGCGTAAAAAAGTTTGTCCTCACATCCCCCCCTGAGGAGAAATGTCTTCACTCAGAGGGTAGTGGATCTTTTGAAATCTCTACCCCAGAGGGCTGTGGGGGCTCAGTCGTTGAGTATATTAATTGAGTATACTCATGTGACTCGGCCAACGTTGTCTACCTCATACGTTGCAGGAAAGAGTGCACCGCAGCATGGTACATCGGCGAGACCATGCAGACACTGAGACAACATATGAACGGACACCGCGCAACAATCGCCAGGCAGGATTGTTACCTCCCAGTCGGGGAACACTTCAGCAGTCAAGGACATTCAGCCTCGGATCTGCGGGTTAGCGTTCTCCAAGGCGGCCTTCGAGACACACGACAATGCAAAATCATCGAGCAGAAACTGATAGCCAAGTTCCGCACCCATGAGGACGGCCTCAACCGGGATCTCGGGTTCATGTCACGCTACAGGACATGACTAGAGTCCAGACTAGAGTCCAGACTAGAGTCGTCGTTGTCTTGTTCACAGATGTGATTTCCAGTTTTAAAAAAAAGTAAAAAGCTTAACTGCAGACTGCAGCATTTGACACGTTGGACCCCCTGTGACCCCACCTCATTGTCTTAGCTGTACTCTGCTGTGTCTTTGATGTAATGCCTCCCTGACGGATTGTATCTCTGCAGACACATTGTTCTCTGTCTATATATGCTTTGTATCTGATTTGTATTCCCTCACTGTACCTGACGAAGGAGCAGCGCTCCGAAAGCTCGTAATTTCAAATAAAACTGTTGGACTATAACCTGGTGTTGTGCGACTTCTCATTTTTGTCCACCCCAGTCCAACACCGGCATCTCCACATCAGAGTATATTCAAGGCAGAGACCGATAGATTTTTAGATACAAAGGGAATCAAGGGATGTGGGGATAGTGCGGGAAGGTGACGATGAGGTAGATGATCAGCCATGATCTGATTGAACTGGGGAGCAGGCTCGAAGGACCGAATGACTGACTCCTGCTCCTATTTCGTCTGTTCTTAGAATTCCTGGTTGGATGCACCGTATCGCAGAAAGCTCTCCCCCGCCTGACCATGAGACGTGTCCCTCAAGCCGTATCTTGAACCAGTGTGTGGAGGGCAAGGTTCCCCATTCACAAACCACGGTGAGCAGGAGAAAGTTTAGGAATGGCCACTCAGCCCAACAAGCCTATAACTTTCCCTTACCTATACCTTGAGTACTGTGTTGGTCGCCTTATCTGAGGAAGGATGTTCTTGCCATGGAGGGAGTGCAGCGAAGATTCACCAGACTGATACCTGGGATAGCAGGAATGACGTATGAAGAGAGATTGGGTCGATTGGGCTTATATTCGCTAGAGTTTAGAAGAATGAGAGGAGATCTCATTGAAACTTATAAAATTCTAACAGGACTAGACAGACTAGATGCAGGAAGGATGTTCCCGATGGCGGGGGAGTCCAGAACCAGGGGTCACAGTCTAAGGATAAGGGGTAAGCCATTTAGGACTGAGATGAGGAGGAATTTCTTCACCCAGAGGGTGGTGAACCTGTGGAATTCTCTACCACAGAAGGTAGTTGAGGCCAATTCATTAAATATATTCAAGAAGGAGTTGGATATATTTCTTAAGGCTAAAGGGATCGAGGGATATGGGGAGAAGGCAGGGACAGGGTACTGAGTTTGGATGATCAGCCATGATCTCATTAAATGGCGGAGCAGGCTCGAGGGGCCGAATGGCCTACTCCTGCTCCTATCTTCTATGTTTCTATGTTTCTATGTTTAGGTCAACCTGGCCTACCCGTCTTCTCACCGTATCCCCTAATCCTTTCTCTCGCTCCGGGAATGCATCCGATTATCTCTTGAGCCCAATTACGCTGCCCGCTTCCCCTATGAACAACAGGGGGGAACGGGAGCCGAGTGGTTAGTGGCTAATAATCCAGCGGAGCACGAGTTCAAATCCCTGCCGTGGCAGCTTGAGAATTTGAAATCAGCTGGCAGCGGGTGAAGTGACCGCGAAGCTGTCGGACGGTCAGTAAAAACCCCAACTGGTTCGCTCACGTGCTTCAGGGAAGGAAACCTGCCGTCCTTACCCGGTCTGGGCCTGTATGTGGCTCCAATCCCACGCCAAGGTGGTTGACCCTGAAGTGGGCCTAGCGAACGGCTCAGTCGGATCTGAACCGGTCCAAGGAGGAGGCTCATCGCCACAATCTCGGGTGGCATCTCGGGATGGACAACAATTGCCGGCCTTGCCGGCGACGCCCGCATCCCGAGAATTCGTTTCTTTTGGGGGAAGGAAAATTCCATCCAACGTCCCATCCGCCTCCTAAATTCTAAATGTAACCTCTGGTACGCGAACCCTTGTCCACATTCACCAATTGACTTGCTTTGGATCCTTGAGAGCTCCGACTGCCTTTCCTTGAGGTCTCCTCTTTTCCAATTCTGGCACCTTCAATATATAGAGACATGTGCTCCTGGCACAGTGCCTCTCTACTGCCCCGACCAACACCGGTGTCCCACTTGTTTATATCATACATCAAGAACATAAGAACATAATAAATAGGAGCAGGAGTCGGCCATTTGGCCCCTCGAGCCTGCTCCGCCATTCAATGAGATCATGGCTGATCTTCCACCTCAACTCCACTTTCCTGAAGTATCCCCATATCCCTTGATTCCCTTAATATTCAAAAATCTATCGATCTCAGCCTTGAATATACTCAACGACTGAACCTCCACAGCCCTCTCGGGTGGAGAATTCCAAAGATTCACCACCCTCTGAGTGAAGACATTTCTCCTCATCTCAGTCCTAAATGGCCGACCCCTTATTCTGAGACTGTGACCCCGTGTTCTAGACTCCCCAGCCAGGGGAAACATCCTCCCTGCACCTACCCTGTCAAGCCCTGTAAGAATGTTGTATGTTTCAATGAGATCACCTCTCATTCTTCTAGAGAATATAGGCCGAGTCTACTCAATCTCTCCTCATAGGACAATCCCCCCATCCCAGGAACCAGTCTGGTGAACCTTCGTTGGACTCCCTCTATGGCAAGTATATCCTTAGGTGAGGAGACCAAAACTGTACACAATACTCCAGATGTGGTCTCACCAGGGCCCTATATACTCAGCAGTAAGACATCTTTACTCTTATACTCAAATCCTCTTGTAATAACGGCCAACATACCATTTGCTTTCCTAATTGCTTGCTGTACCTGCATGTTAACTTTCAGTGATTCGTGTACAAGGTCACCCAGGCTCCTCTGAACACCAACAATTCGCAATCTCTCACCATTTAAAAAATACTCTGCTTTTCCAATTTTCGTACCAAAGTGGATAACTTCACATTTCTCCACATTATATTCCATTTGCCATGTTCTTGCCCACTCACTTAGCCTGTCTATATCCCCTTGAAGCCTCCTTGCATTCTCCTCACCACTTACATTCCCACCTAGTTTTGTATCATCAGCAAACTTGGATATTTAAAATTTGGTCCCCTCATCCAAATCATTGATATAGATTGTGAATAGCTGAGGCCCAAGCACTGATCCTTGCGGTACCCCACTAGTTACAGTGTGCCAGCCCGAAAATGACTCGTTTATCCTACTCTCTGTTTTCTGTCCGTTAACCAATCCTCAATCCATGCTAGTATATTACCCCCAATCCCTTGAGCACTAATTTTGTTTATTAACCTCTTGTGTGACACCTTATCGAATGCCTTCTGAAAATCCAAATACACCACATCCAATGGTTCCCCCTTATCTATTCAGCTAGTTACAACCTCAAAAAACTCTAACAGATTTGTCAAACACGATTTCCCTTTCATAAATCCGTGTTGACTCTGCCCAATCCTATTGTTATTTGCTAAGTGCCCTGTTACCGCGCCCTTAATAATAGATTCCAGCATTTTCCCTACGACTGATGCCAGGCTAACAGGTCTGTAGTTCCCCGTCTTCTCTCTCCCTCCTTTCTTAAATAGTGGGGTTACAGTTGCTGCAATCCTTGATCACCCAAATCCAGCTGCTCAATTATTCTCCTCCCAACCCATGGAATCCCCATCGCTCCCTCTCCCCTGCTCCTCCTGGTGGCTTTTGACTGCGGTTCGAGCTCAGCCCCTTAAATTCCCCTCAGCCTGGAAGGCTGCGCGTTGCCGGATTTATCATAGAACGAGACAGCACAGAAGGAGGCCATTCGGCCCAGCGTGTCAGTGCCGGCTCTTTTAAGGAGCTCGCCAACAGCACTCCCCCCACCACCCCCTGCTTTTTAGAACATAGAACATAGAAACATAGAAAAATAGGAGCAGGAGTCGGCCATTCGGCTCTTCGAGCCTGCTCCGCCATTCAATATGATCATGGCTGATCCTCTATCTCAATACCATATTCCCGCTCTCTCCCCATACCCCTTTTCCCCATAGCCCTGCAAATTTCTCCTTTTCAAGTATTTATTCAAATCTCTTTTGAAAGTTACTCTTGAATCTGCTTCCACCGCCCTTTCAGGCAGCGCGTTCCAGATCACAACAACTCGCTGCGTAAATAAAATGTTGCCTCTGTTTGTTTTGCCGAATACCTGAAATCTGTGTCCTCTGGTTACCGACCCACCTGCCACTGCAAACAGTTTCTTCTTATTTTCTCCATCAATACTATTCATGATTTTGAACGCCTCCATTAATTCTCCTCTTAACCTTCACTGCTCCAAATAAGAACAGCCCCAGCTTCTCCAGTCTCTCCACATAACTGAAGTCCCTCATCCCCGGTACCATTCTAGCAAATCTCCTCCGCACCCTCGCCAAGGCCTTGACATCCTTCAGACCAACCGGGGAGCAGCCCGGCTTTTTCTTTGCACCAATCAACTTTTGCCAGTTCCTCGCGCCAGCAGAGTTTAAAGGGCCGAAGCGAAAGTTCACATGACGGGGAAAAAAAAGAAAGAACTTTGCACAACCTCACTCCGCCCCAAAGCTCTTCACAGCCAACTAAGTACTTTTTGTTTTGAAGTGCAGTCACTGTTGTAATGTAGGAAACGTGGCAGCCAATTTGCACCCATCTACAAGGCACAAGTCAGGAGTGTGATGGAATACTCTCCACTTGCCTGGATGAGTGCAGCTCCAACAACACTCAAGAAGCTCGACACCATCCAGGACAAAGCAGCCCGCTTGATCAGCACCCCATCCACCACCTTAAACATTCACTCCCTCCACCACCGGCGCACCGTGGCTGCAGTGTGTACCATCTACAAGATGCACTGCAGCAACTCGCCAAGGCTTCTTCGGCAGCACCTCCCAAACCCGCGACCTCTTCCACCTAGAAGAACAAGGGCAGCAGGCGCATGGGAACACCACCACCTCCAAGTTCCCCTCCAAGTCACACACCATCCTGACTTGGAAATATATCACCGATCCTTCATCGTCGCTGGGTCAAAATCCTGGAACTCCCTCCCTGACAGCACTGTGGGAGTATCTTCACCACACGGACTGCAGCAGTTCAAGAAGGCGGCTCACCACCACCTTCTCAAGGGCAACTAGGGATGGGCAATAAATGCTGGCCTTGCCAGCGATGCCCACATCCCATAAACAAATATAAAAAAAAATCCCACAAACAGCAATGTGATGATGACCAGATCATTTAAAAAAAAAATAACACTGCATGAAGGATGAATATTGGCCGGGAAAGGGGAGAGAGTGGGTGGCTTTACTGTATTGCGAGTGTGGGCTAGTTCTTTTGGTATTGGAGCTGGAGGTGGTCTCAATTTTTGTGTGTGGATGTCTTCTGTTTGCCTGTGTATGAGCAGCATAAGGGGCTTCCAGTTTTTGAGTATGGGGGCTTGCACTTCTATGTATTCATTTTTTCTTTATTCGCTTATGGGTTCTGGGTGTCGCTGGCAAGGCCAGCATTTATTGCCCATCCCTAGTTGCCCTTGAGAAGGTGGTGGTGAGCCGCCTTCTTGAACCGCTGCAGTCCGTGTGGTGATGGTACTCCCACAGTGCTGTTAGGGAGGGAGTTCCAGGATTTTGACCCAGCGACGATGAAGGATCAGCCGATATACTTCTAAGTCAGGAAGGTGTGTGACTTGGAGGGGAACTTGGAGGTGGTGGTGTTCCCATGCGCCTGCTGCCCTTGTCCTTTTTGGCGGAAGAGGTCGTGGGTTTGGGGGGTGCTGCCGAAGAAGCCTTGGCGAGTTGCTGCAGTGCATCTTGTCGATGGTACACACTGCAGCCACGGTGCGCCGGTGGTGGAGGGAGTGAATGTTTAAGGTGGTGGATGGGGTGCCAATCAAGCGGGCTGCTTTGTCCTGGATGGTGTCGAGCTTCTTGTGTTGTTGGAGCTGCACTCATCCAGGCAAGTGGAGAGTGTTCCATCACACTCCTGACTTGTGCCTTGTAGATGGTGGAAAGGTTTTGGGGAGTCAGGAGGTGAGACACGCGCCGCAGAATACCTAGCCTCTGACCTGCTCTTGCTGCCAATCATAGAATCATACAGAACAGAAAGACGCCATTCGGCCCATTGTGCCTGTGCCGGCTCTTTGAAAGAGCTCTCCAATTAGTCCCTCTCCCCCCTGCTCTCTCCCCCATAGCCCTGCTAAGTTCTCCTTTTCAATTATAGTTGCTTTTGAAAGTTCCTATTGAATCTGCTTCCACCACCCTTTCAGGCAGCACTTTCCAGATCACAACAACTGGCTGCGTAAAAAAAAATGTTTCCTCATCTCCCCTCTGGTTATTTAGCTAATTATCTTAAATCTCCTTACCTAAGGAAGGATATACTTGCCATAGGGGGACTGCAATGAAGGTTCACCAGACTGGTTCCTGGGATGGGGGGATTGTCCTATGAGGAGAGATTGAGTAGACTAGGCCTATATTCTCTGGAGTTTAGAAGAATGAGAGGTGATCTCATTGAAACATACAATATTCTTACAGGGCTCGACAGGGTAGATGCATGGAGGATGTTTCCCCTGGCTGGGGAGTCTCAAACCAGGGGTCACAGTCTCAGAATAAGGGGACGGCCATTTAGGACTGAGATGAGGAGAATTTTCTTCACTCAGAGGGTGGTAAATCTTTGGAATTCTCTACCCCAGAGGGCAGTGGATGCTCAGTTGTTGAGTATATTCAAGACAGAGATCGATAGATTTTTGAATATTAAGGGAATCAAGGGATATGGGGATAGTGCAGGAAAGTGCAGATGAGGTAGAAGATCAGCCATGATCTTATTGAATGGCGGAGCAGGCTCGAAAGGCCAAATGGCCGACTCCTCCTATTTCTTCTGCTATTATGTTCTTATCTGTGTCCTCTGGTTACCAACCCTCCTGCCAGTGGAAAGAATTTCTCCCTATCTACTCTATCAAAGCCCTTCATGATTTTATACACCACTGTTAAATCTCCCCTTAACCTTCTGTACTCCAAGGAGAACAATCTAAGGGGGAAAAATTCAGTTAATTGCGCCTCCCGTTAGCGCCTTAAGAGGGCGCTAATGGGGCGCAAAGCAACTAGCGCCTGGGCGCGGCGATGTTTACGCCGCTCGCGAAATTAACTAGACATTTTGCGGCGGCGCTAAACATTACCGCCACGATCTCCTGCAGATCATGACGTCAGTCGAGTGCCCAACGCCCCGGTAGCGCCCCGGAGCGGATATTGAGTGGCGCCCCCTGCCTTACTGCCTGCCACTAGCAACGACAGGTTGAGGGGAGTGTTTTGCAGTCAGGAAGGGACTGGGGAAGCGCTATTTAAAGGCGACCGCTTCCTGCCTTTTTTTGTTGGTGACATTTTTGAACCACGCATTCTGAGAGAGAGAGAGAGAGACTTCTGGAGAGATTCAACACTGTGTGAAGGAGTTTTGGGTACTGAGCAGCACTTTGCAGGTTCATTTTGATTTGCCCTTCCTTGTATCGATTTAGAAGAGACTGTGGGGGTTGCACTCAGAGCTCTTTCCCTGGTTGTCTCTGTTGTTCTTTCCAGCAGATTTGATGTACAGGTCTCTCCAGGCCGAGATTCAAGGCTGCAATGAGCAGGATGTGGATGGAAAGCAAGATCAACCTTCCCCTTTAAGAACTGGCCGGCACCATTGTGTCTGTGTTCCATTGCTGACTGACATCACAAGAGCTTCGCCAGCGCTCTGAGGTAGCGCCTCGCTCCTCGGCCTTTGCGCCTTAAGACAGATGTGTAGCGCCTGATTTAGCGCTCCAGTCACCTCCAGGGGCAATAAAAGTCAAATTTGCAGTCGGAGGCGATAATTAGCGGCAGGCGCTAATCTTTGCACCCGGCCGATAATTGTGCCCCAAACGGGGCGAGACTGAATTTTTCCCCCCAAGCTTCTCTAGTCACTCACATAACTAAATGTCGTCGTCCCTGAATAGAGAAAATGAGCGACGCACATTCCAAAGGCTTGATGATGAAGACTTCTAGTGGTAGTTTGGTGACACCACATGAACTGAAATAAAACCATTGTGTGCCGCTCTCAGCTGTGGCTCAGTGAGTAGCACACTCGCCTCTGAGTCATGAAGGTTGTGGGTTCAAGTCCCACTCCAGAGACTTGAGCACATGATCCAGGCTGACACTCCAGTGCAGTGCTGAGGGAGCGCTGCACTGTCGGAGGTGCCGCCTTTCGGATGAGACGTTAAACCTGAGGCCCCGTCTGCTCTCTCAGGCGGACGTAAAAGATCCTAGTGGCCACTATTTTGAAGAACAGCAGGCAAGTTCTCCATAGTGTCCTGGGGCCAATATTTATCTCTCAATCAACATCACTAAAAAAAACAGATGATCTGGGCATTGTCACATTGCTGTTTGTGGGAGCTTGCTGTGCTCAAATTGGCTGCCGCGTTTCCCTACATTACAACAGTGACTACACTTCAATGAAGTACTTAATTGGCTGTACAGCGCTTTGGGACATCTGCTGGTCGTGAAAGGCTCTATATAAATGCAAGTCTTTCTCTATCACTAAAGGTAGAGACAGAGGTTAATAACTCCGTAAGACAGCAAAATCACCGGGGTTCATTTCTGGAGAGATAGAATTGAAAATCAGAGAAGTTATGTTAAACTTGTATCGAACCTTGGTTAGACCACTCTTGGAGCACTGTGCACAGTTCTGGTCTCCATATGACATAAAGGAGATAGAGGCACTGGTGGAGGTGCAATAAAGATTCACAAGGATGATACCAGAACTGAGAGGTCATTCCTATCAGGAACGACTGAACAGGCTGGGTGCTCTTTTCTCTAGAAAAGAGAAGGCTGACGGATGACCTGATAGAGGTCGTTAATATATGAAGGGTTCGATAGAGTAGATATAGAGAAGATGTTTCCGCTTGTGTCAGTCACTGGCTCAGTGGGTAGCACCCTCGCCTCTGAAGTCTATGAAGGTTGTGGGTTCATAGTCCCACTCCAGAGACGTGAGTGCAAAATCTAGGCTGACGTTCCTGGTGCCAGTACTGAGGGAGCGCTGCACTGTCGGAGGTGCCGTCTTTCAAATGAGACGTTAAACCGCGGCCCCGTCCGTTCTCTCTCAGGTGAACGCAAAGATCCCATGGTCACTATTTCGAAGAAGAGCAGGGGGAGTTCTCCCCGGTGTCCTGGGGCCAATATTTATCCCTCAACCAACATCACTAAAACAGATGATCCGGTCATTATCACATTGCTGTTTGTGGGAGCTTGCTGCGCGCAAATTGGCTGCTGCCTTTCCTACATTACAACAGTGACTACACTCCAAAATAAAGTACTTCATTGGCTGTAAAGCGCTTTGGGATGTCCGGTGGTCGTGAAAGGTGCTATATAAATGCAAGTCTTTCTTTTGTTGGGGAGACCAGAACTAGGGGCCATAAAGCTAAGATAGTCACCAATAAATCCAACATGGAATTCAGGAGAAACTTCTTTACCCAGAGAAACGTATAAAATTCTCATTGCAACGTATAAAATTCTGACAGGGCTAGACAGACTGGATGCAGGGAGGATGTTTCCCCTGGCTGGGGGGGTCTAGAACGAGGGGGTCACAGTCTCAGGATACGGGGTAGGACATTTAGGACTGAGATGAGGAGAAATTTCTTCACTCAGAGGGTGGTGAACCTGTGGAATTCTCTACCACAGAAGGCTGTGGAGGCCAAGTCACTGAATATATTTAAGAAGGAGATAGATAGATTTCTAGACACAAAAGGCATCAAGGGGTATGGGGAGAGAGCGGGAATATGGTATTGAGATAGAGGATCAGCCATGATTATATTGAATGGCGGAGCAGGCTCGAAGGGCCGAATGGCCCACTCCTGCTCCTATTTTTCTATGTTCTATGAGTGATGAGAATGTGGAACTCGCTACCACAGGGAGTGGTTGAGGTGAATAGCGTCGATCCATTTAAGGGGAAGCTAGACATGAGGGAGAAAGGAATGGAAGGATGTGGTGAGTTGAAGTAGGGGTGGGAGGAGGCTCGTGTGGAGCATAAACACCCAGCATGGGACCAGTTGGGCCGAATAGCCTGTCTCGGTGCTGTCAAATTCTATGTCAACATTAGGGAGGTGTTTCAGTCACGAGGATGAAAATGGCCGACTCACCCGGTCTTGGCAAAGTTGGTCCAGTAGGTCATCACCACGGCGCTGAGCATGACATCGTTCTTGGAGAAGTTGCACGGGAACAGCTCGGTGACGCCAATCATGGGGATGCCGAAGACGTAGGGGATCTCGTCGCCGTGGGCCGCGTCGGCCCACACCGCCTTCATCTCGCTCTGGCAGTGGTGGTAGAAGGTGTAGAAGTAGGTGGGCGACTGGTACTCGGCGTGGAGCCGGGCCGTGGCAATGGCCGGGGCTACCCACTGGTGGTCGGTGAAGAGGGCCAGCAGGGTCTTCCGGCGCATCTCCCCGTTGTCCCGGTCCGCCCAGTCCGTGTACATGAACTTGATGGTCTCCCTCAGCATGTCCTTGCCTTGCGGGTAGCCGTAGAGGTTGTCCACGAAATTGGACACGGCAAAGTCGAAGTAGCTGGCCGAGATGCCGTCCTCGTTGTCCACCAGGGACTCCACGAACTTGAAGCCCTCCCCTTGGTTGACGCCCAGCAGGATGTCGTAGTTGAGGAACTCCCCTTGCTCCATCAGGATCTCGGGGTCATCGGGGAGGACGTCGCCGTCGACCACCGGCCCGAAGGCGATGTGGTACCTGGTGGGCTGGATGTCCTGATCCACCAGCTCCCGGTAGGACTTCCTCCGCAGGCAGTCCACCATTTCCACCGTCTCGAGAAAGTTGCAGCCCACCTTCTTGGCCAGCATCCGCGTGTACTTGGCCGGCTCGTAGTTGACAGACCAGCTTGATATCGCCGTTCCGCTCTGAGCGATGGCTCGCTGGAACAGACCTGGGAAGGAAAGGTGGAAACATCAGTCTGTTTTTTTGCACCAGTTCAGTCTAATTGCGTAAAGCCTACATCACAGACACAAAGCTCAGGTGCCAATCTACACATTTCTTAGGCATTGAGCAGAAACCACCCCCCCGCACCAAAAACATTCGGTTGATATAACCCTTACCTCTCTTTCGTTCTTTCCTTCTCTCTATAATTCACAGGCGTCATTACATAGAATCTTACAGCACAGATGGAGGCCATTTGGCCCATCGTGCCTGTGCCGGCTCTTTGAAAGAGCTCTCCAATTAGTCCCATTCCCCCCCTGCTCTTTCCACATATCCCTGCAATTTTCTGCACTTCCAGTATTTATCCAATTCCCTTTTGAAAGTTACTGTTGAATCTGCTTCCACCGCCCTTTCAGGCAGCGCATTCCAGATCACAACAAAAATTCTAATCTCCCCTCTGGTTCTTTTGCCAATTATCTTCAATCTGTGTCCTCTGGTTACCGACCCTCCTGCCAGTGGAAACAGTTTCTCCCTATCTACTCCATCAAAACCCCTTCATCATTTTGAACGCCTCTATCAAATCTCCTCTTAACCTTCTCTGCTCTAAGGAGAACAACTCCAGCTTCTCCAGTCTCTCCGTGTAACTGAAGTCCCTCAGCCCTGGTACCATCCTAGTAAATCTCAATTTATTTTATCTTGTCTCCTACAGTGCTTAGCCTTGGTGGTGTCCTGAATCATGAGCTTTGACCTTTCACCTAGGTTCCTTTTCCTCTTGTTAGAGAATGAGTCAACTCCCAATGGAGAATGAGCTTGAAATGACAGTCTGGTCTGACGATTAACCCTTCCCCTCAACAGACACTGGGGTCCTCTTGCAGCCCAACCTCGTGTGGGGTTTAATACCTCTAGTCAATTATTAGAGAGGGGACTGCTCTTCAATTTCTGGCTCCTCTTCAGTCCCACGCTCCTGATCTTTGGCCTCTTGGTGTGGGCGGGGGCGGGCAACATAGGAACAGGAGGAGGCCATTTAGTCCCTCGAGCCTGTTCCGCCTTTCAATGAGATCATGGCTGATCTGCGACCTAACTCCATATACCCGCCTTTGGCCCTTATCCCTTAATACCTTTGGTTAACAAAAATCTATCAATCTCCCATTTAAAATTAACAATTGATCTAGCATCAATTGCCATTTGTGGAAGAGAGTTCCAAACTCCTACCACCCTTTGTGTGTAGAAGTGTTTCCTAACTTCACTCCTGAAAGGCCTGGCTCTAATTTTTAGACTCTTCCCCCTCGTCCTAGACTCCCCAACCAGCGGAAATAGTCTCTTTCTATCTACCCCTTAATATCTTGAAAACTTCGTTCAGATCACCTTCTAAATTCTAGGGAACACAACTCTAGTTTGTGTAATCTCTCCTTGTAATTTAACCCCTTGAAGTCCGGGTATCATTCTGGTAAACCTACGCTGCATTCCCTCCAAGGCCAATCTAACTTTCCTGAGGTGTGGTGCCCAGAACTGCTCACAGTGCTCCAGGTGTGGTCTAACCCGGGCAAATTGGAGGACCTCCTCGTGGGTCTGGCCAAGGTGGCCATCTACAGGTCCTGGTGGAGTTGCCAACCCTCCAGCCCTGGAGTCTTCAGGAATTAAAGATTAATCTCTGGGACACTGCTGCGAGCAACACCTGGGAGAGGAAAAAAAAAACCGGAGGGATGTTAAAAATTGCGTTGTTCTTTGAACGCTTCTGTTTATCAGTTCTGACATGGGGGGGTGGGGGAAAGGCTGATTGATTGACAGTCGAGAATCATCCAATCGGGTAACGAAGTGTCGGCTCGCTGTCCACTTGGAGAAGGAAGGACATATCGGGCGACCAATGGCGAGAGTGAAGGGGGCCGGGTGGTTGGAGGTAGTAGGCCATGTGGTGACACCTCCAGGAATATGTCCAATCAGAGGTGGCAAGACTAGGTCAAGGATGGGCAAGGCCTATGGAGGGTGGGGGTGGGGGGGGTGGTGCGGTCACTCTGGCTACCTGCCTCTCTTCTGCAGTCTTGTCCATGCTCAGATGGTCCTGGCTAGGGACTATGCGGTGTCCAGCGATTAGGCTCGAGGCCTCCCGCGACCTGTGGCCACCACAGGGGCTGGAGTGCCGTAAGTATTAATATTATGAATTTAGTTTTATGTGTTTCCTTTTGTTTTTTGGGGAACTTTATTTTATATAGCACTCTCGCCTCAGAGTCTGAAGGTCGTGGGTTCGAGCCCCACTCCAGAGACTTGAGACCACAATCCGGGCCGACACTCCCAGTGCCGGTACTGAGGGAGCGCCGCACTGTCGGTGGTGGCGTCTTTCAGATGAGATGTTAAACCGAGGTCGCCGTCTGCCCTCTCAGGTGGACGTAAAAAATCTCACGCCCACTATTTCGAAGAAGAGCAGGGGAGTTTGCGTAGTTAAAGTGTTAGAGCACTGCGTGCAGTTCTGGTCGCCATATTATAAAAAGGATATAGAGGCACTGGAGAGGGTGCGGAGAAGATTTACAAGGATGATACCAGAAATGCGAGGGTATACCTATCAGGAAAGGATGAACAGGCTGGGTCTCTTTTCTCTTGAAAAAAGAAGGCTGAGGGGTGACCTAATGAGGTCTTTAAAATCATGAAAGGTTTTGATCGAGGGGATAGAGAGAGAATGTTTCCACTTGTGGGGAAGAGCATAACTAGAGGCCATCAATATAAGATAGTCACCAAGAAATCCAATGGGGAATTCAGAAGAAACTTCTTTACCCAGAGAGTGGTGAGAATGTGGAACTCGCTACCACAGGGAGTGTTTGAGGCGAATAGTATAGATGCATTTAAGGGGCGGCTAGACAAGCATATGAGGGAGAAGGGAATAGAGGGTTAGGCTGATAGAGTTAGATGAGGAAAGACGGGAGGAGGCTCGAGTGGAGCATAAACGCCGGCATGGACTGGTTGGGCCGAATGGCCTGTTTCTGTGCCGTATATCCTGCGTAATCCTGTGAGTTCTCCCCGGTGTCCTGGGGCCAATAATTATCCCTCAACCGACATCACTAAAACAGATTATCTGGTCATTATCGCATTGATGTTTGTGGGAGCTTGCTGTGCGCAGTCCCAGATTACAGACAGTGACTAGACTTTAAAAGCGCTTCTTTGGCTGTGAAGCGCTTTGGGACGTCCTGAGGCCGTGGAAGGCGCGATAGAAATGCAAGTCTTTCTTTCTCTGTGGTTACATTCCTTTATTAGTCCCGCCCCTTTAGAAAAAAATGAGGGTGTCACATGTAAATTGGGTTTACTGCTGGCGACACTGAGGCAACCCAGTGGAATCCTTGTGGATGGTTGCGGAAGAAAGGCAGGTGGTGTTTAAGAGTACATCATGTCATTGCATAGGCTACCAGCAGAGGGCGACAATCTCGGAGGTGATGTAGTCATTCACTTGGGTAAACTCTTGGCTGAAGAAAATATGCTCCTGAATTAAAGATAGTAAAAGGAATGGTTTGTCTTGAATTTTATTCAGGACCAAGATCTGTATAAACCTCTTATAAAGCGCTGTGCTACAACCTTCCTTGTAACTAACTGCTCCTCCTCAGGTCTGGACAGGGCTTGCCAACCCTCCATGGTTTGGCCTAGAGTCTCCAGCAATTGGAGATTAAATCTGATGTGAGGAAACTCAGGAGACAAATCATTGGGGGGGGGCATTGAGAAAAATTGTGTTGTTTTCATTTTCTTTGAGCACGTTCATATCTCAGTTAGTTGGGAAAATATCGGAGGTGGGAAAAAAATGGCCGCTTGATCCACAGCCATCCAATCGGGTAAGAGTCGGTTGGCGTTACACTTGGCGTGGGAAGGCGGGCGGTGGGGGGTGCGTCACGAGGGTGGGCGTGTCGGCTGACCAATGGCGGGAGCGCCTGGGGGGGGGGGCGGGGGGAACGGGGCGGTTGGGGGTCAGAGGTCATGTGACCAACCCTGCAGGGATATGTCCCAGCAGCCCTGGGCCTGGTTGAAGATCTGTGATGGAGACGGTTAATCCTCAGCGTCCAACTGGCCTCGTGTGTAAAACAAAAGGGGCAACCGGCTGGCAGGTTTTTTGCCCCCCCCCCAATTCCCCCCACCCATAAGAACATAAGAAATAGGAGCAGGAGTAGGCCATTCGGCCCCTCGAGCCTGCTCCGCCATTCAATAAGATCATTGCTGATCTGATCTTGGCCTCAAATTCACTTTTCTGCCTGTTCCCCATAACCCTTGACTCCCCTGTAGCTCAAATATCTGTCCATCTCCACCTTGAATATATTCAGTGATTCCATCTCCACAGCTCTCTGGGGAAGAGAATTCCAAAGATTCACGACCCTCTGAGAGAAGAAATTCCTCCTCATCTCCGTCTTAAATGGGCAACCCCTTATTCTGAAATTATGCCCCCTAGTTCTAGATTCCCCCACTCGGGGAAACATCCTCTCAGCATCTACCCTGTCAATCCCCCTCAGAATCTTATATGTTTCAATAAGATCACCTCTCATTCTTCTAAACTCCAATGAGTATAGGCCCAACCTGCTCAACCTTTCCTCATAAGTCAACCCCCTCATCTCAGGAATTAACCTAGTGAATCGTCTCTGAACTGCCTCCAATGCAATTATATCCTCCTTAAATAAGGAGACCAAAACTGTACGCAGTACTCCAGGTGTGGTCTCACCAACACCCTGTAGAGTTGTAGCAAGATTTCCCTACTTTTATACTCCATCCCCCTTGCAATAAAGGCCATAAACTTGAGCGCATCCAAAACTCTGCTGCCCCGTGTCCTAACTCGCACCAAGTCCCGTTCACCCATCACCCCTGTGCTCGCTGACCTACATTGTTTCCCGGTCTGGCAACGACTCAATTTTAAAACTCTCATCCTTGTTTTCAAAGCCCTTCCTGTCTCTGTAACCTCCTCCAGCCCAACAACCCTCCGAGATCTCTGTGCTGCTCCAATTCTGCCTCTTGAGCATCCCTGATTATAATCGCTCCACCATTGGCGGCCGTGCCTTCAGCTGCCTGGGCCCTGAGCTCTGGAATTCCCTCCCTAAACCTCTCCGCCTCTCTACCTCTCTTTCCTCCTTCAAGATACTCCTTAAAACCTACCTCTTTGATCAAGCTTTTGGTCTCCTGTCCCTAATATCTCTTTATGTGGCTCGGTGTCAAATTTTGTTTTATAATCGCTCCTGTGAAGCACCCTGGGACGTTTTACTACGTTAAAGGCGCTGTATAAATGCAAGTTGTTGCTGTTGTTACTTGACCATGGGGGGTGTTGCGTTATAACCCAGCCTGATTCAACCAGGCATTACTGGATCGCGACTCGGAGCAGGGACCCTAACCCTCCCCCTGCTCAAAGATGCTGAGGCCAACTGAGATCAGGTTACTCGAGATAGATTAATATACAAATCGGGGACCGCTAAGCAACATTTAGTTCAGTGCCATAGAATGATGCAGGGCAGGAGGAGGCCATTCGGCCCATCGTGCCTGTGCCGGCTCTTTGAAAGAGCTCTCCAATTAGTCCCACTCCCCCCCTCTGCTCTTGCCCCACAGCCCTGCAAATGATTCCTTTTCAAATATTTATCCGATTCCCTTTTCAAAGCATCCCAGATCATAACAACTCGCTGCGTGAAAAAATTCTGTTCATCCCGCCCTACAGTGCCTCCACTGGCGGGTGGGTGTAATTGCAGCGTGACAGCAAGTCCTGTTCACCCGTCATCGGGACCCAACGTGGGTCAGCGAGCACGGAGGGTGATGGCAGAACGCGACTTGGCACCCGTTAGGTTACGGGCAGCGGACTTTAGGATGAGAAGCAGGGTTTTGAGCACAGAAGCTCAAACAGCACCGGAGCTGCCATTAATATATTATTTTCCTCTCTTGATTTCAAAGACAATTGCATTAATCCAGGGGGCCTTTCACCTCCTGAATATTCCCCAAGGCGCTTTACAGCCATTGAACCGGGGAAGAAAGCAGAACCAAATTGCATTTCAGTCGCGCCTTTCACAACCTCAGGACGTCCCAAAGCGCTCTGCAGCCAATGAAGTACCTGTGAACTGCAGTCACTGTTGTAATGCGGGAAACGCGGCAGCCCATTTGCACACAGCAAGATCCCACAAGCAGCGATGAGCTAAAAGAACATCAGAACATAAGAGATAGGAGCAGGAGGAGGCCATTCGGCCCTTCGAGCCTGCTCCGCCATTCAGTGAGATCATGGCTGATCTTCTGCCTCAACTCCATTCTCCGGCCCTATCGCCATATCCCTTGATGCCCTCACTAGTCAGAAATCTATCGACTTCTGTTTTGAATATACCCAATGACTGAGCCTCCACAGCCCTCTGGGGTAGAGAATTCCAAAGATTCACCACCCTCTGAGAAGAAATTTCTTCTCCTCTCAGTCCTGAATGGCCGACCCTTTATCCTGAGGCTGTGGCCCCTGGTTCTAGACTCCCCAGCCAAGGGAAACATTCTCCCAGCATCCACCCTATCAAGCCCTATAATCATTTTGTATGCTTCAATGACATCCCCTCTCCTTCTTCTGAATTCAAGAGAATACAGGCCTAGTTTACTCAATCTCTTCTCATATGACAGTTCCGCCATCCCAGGAATCAATCTCGTGAACCTTCGTTGCACTCCCTCTATAGCAAGTATATCCTTCCTTGGGTAAGGAGACCAAAATTGTACACAGTACTCCAGGTGTGGTCTCACCAAGGCCCTATATAATTGGAGTAAGACTTCTTTACTCCTGTACTCAAATCCTCTTGTAATGAAGGCCAGCATACCATTTGCCTTCCTAATGGCTTGCTGCACCTGCACATTCACTTTCAGTGACACATGTACAAGGACACCCAGGTCCCTTTGAGCATCTGCATTCCCCAATCTTTCACCATTTAGGAAATACTCTGCCTTTCTGTTTTTTCTACCAAAGTGGATAACTTCACATTTATTCACATTATATTCCATCTGCCATGTTCTCGCCCACTCACCGAGCCTGTCGAGATCCCCTTTAAGCCTCTTAACATCCTCTTCACAACTGACACTGCCACCTAGCTTTGTATCATTAGCCAATTTGGAAATGTTACATTTAGCCCCCTCATCCAAATCATTGATATAAAAGACCAGATAATCTGTTTCAGCGATGTCGGTTAGGGATAAATGTTGTCCTAAACACGGAGGAGAACCGCCCTGCTGGTCTAATTGTGTAAAGGGAGGTTTAACAGCGACATGAACAGGTGGACCGGGCCTCGGTTTGCTTACAGCATCTTACAATCGGCGGGGTCAGAGGCAGGGAAAAGCGATTGCTCATTCCATGCTCCCACGGACTGTGAATTAGAGAATCGGGGCAGCAGTGTTGTATTTCTGTTTGAACACAGCGTCCTACTGGGAGGGAGCAATGAAGGATTGTACTTCATCATCCTTACACTCAGTGACTTGGGCGCCATCTCCTACAATAATGCAATCTTCAAATAGACATGTTTCCTGGGATCCCCGGGAGTGAGTTACATTGAATAATAGATACTTGGACTGAGTTACATTGAATAATAGATCCCCGGGAGTGAGTTACATTGAATAATAGATCCCCAGGAGTGAGTTACATTGAATAATAGATCCCCGGGAGTGAGTTACATTGAATAATAGATCCCCTGGAGTGAGTTACATTAAATAAAAGATCCCTGGGATTGAGTTACATTGAATAAAAGATCCCCGGGATTGAGTTACATTGAATAAAAGGTCCCCAGGATTGAGTTACATTGCATAACTGGTCACCGTAAGTGAGTTACATTAAACAAGAACATAAGAATTAGGAGCAGGAGTCGGCCATACAGCCCCTCGAGCCTGCTCCACCATTTAAGAAGATCATGGCTGATCTTCGACCTCAACTCCACTTTCCTGCCCGATCTCCACATCCCTTAATTATTGTAGAGTCCAAAAGTCTATGGGGGAAAAATTGGGTCACGCCCCTTTTTAGCGCCCCCGCGGCCGAAATTCACCGGTAGCGCCCCAAGAGGGAGGCGGGGTGCTACTGGAAGCACCCCGCCTCCCTCTTGTGGCGCTGCGAGGGAATTTCGCGCCGCTACGTGCCGTGGTACTGCAGGCCGTCCTCCCCTTATTAAAGGGGAGGGGCCTAGCGCAACGCGACCCAGGGCCCAGCTGGGCCACCAGGGATCGGAGTGCCAGCAAAAGAGCCCGGCACTCAAGAGAAGTGCCGGGCTCACGGAGCGCAGCCGGCACTCCGCGGAGGGGTTGAATAGGAGGCCGGGAACGGCAGAGGGGGCAGGTGCTGGCAGGCGGCCAGCAACAAAAATGGCCGCCCGGCACCTCCCCTTTAATTTGCGCCACCCCAGCCGCAGGTAGGCCCCCCTGACCCTGTCGGACATAGCGTCCAGCGGTAAGTCAGGGGGCTCTACCGAAGATCGCGGCCGGGGCGCAAGCGGGGCGGTGCGCACAGCGATGACGTCATCGGCGGCGGCGCAGCACCGCGGGGCGCTAACCTCCCGCTGAATTTCGCCCAGGCGCTAGTTGCTTAGGGCGCTAACGGGAGGCACAAAGCAACCAAATTTTTAGGCCTATCGATCTCATCCTTGAATATACTCAACGATTCAGCATCCACAGCCCTCTGGGGCAGAGAAATGGCAAATGGGATACAATGTGGGGAAGTGTGAAGTTATCCACTTTGGTAGGAAAAACAAAAAAGCAGAATATTTTTTTAATGGTGAAAGACTGGGAAAGGTTTGCATTCAGGGGGACCTGGGTGGCCTTGTACACGAATCACAGAAAGTTAACATGCAGAGACAGCAAGCAATTAGGAAAACAAATGGTATGTTAGCTTTTGTTACAAAGGGATTAGAGTATAAGAGTAAAGAAGTCTTACTACAATTATACAGGGCATTGGTGAGGCCACACCTGGAGTATTGTGTACTCGCTAGACCCTTGGTTCCCCATTATTTCTGGATTTTTTTTGTGTCTTCAAATGTAAAGACAGATACAAAGCATTTGTTTAATGTCTCTGCCATTTCCTTATTCCCCATTATAATTTCTCCTGTCTCTGCCTCTAATGGGCCCACATTTACTTTCGCTAATCTATTCCTATTTACATACCTATAGAAACGTTTACAATCTGTTTTTATGTCTCTTGCTAATTTACTCTCATATTCTTTTTTCTCTTTCCTTATCAATTTCTTGGTCCTCCTTTGCTGAATTCTAAAATCCTCCCAATCCTCAGGCTTGCTACTCTTTTCGACAACATTATAAGCCTCTTCCTTTGATCTAATACTATCTTTAACTTCTCTTGATAGCCACAGTTAGACCACTTTTCCTGTGGGGTTTTTGTGCCTTAAAGGAATGTATATTTGTTGTAAATTATGTATTAATTCTTTAAATGCCAGCCATTGCTTGTCTACCGTCATACCTTTTAATGTAGTTTCCCAATTTACCTTAGCCATCTCACCCCTCATACCTACGTAGTTTGCTTTGTTTAGATTTAAGACCCTAGTTTTGGAATTAACTAAATCACTTTCAAACTCAATATAAAATTCTATTCTATTATGGTCACTCTTCCCTAAAGGCCCCTTTACTACAAGGTTATTATTTAACCCTTTCTCATTGCACAATACTAAATCTAAAATAAGCTATTCCCTAGTGGGTTCCTCAACATACTGATCTAGAAAACTATCTTGTATACATTCCATGAATTTGTTCTCCATACTATTACAGCAAATTTGGTTTGCCCAGTCTATATGTATATTAAAGTTCCCCATGATTACTATATTACCCTTGTTACATGCACCTCTAATTTCCTGATTTATACTCTGCCCCCTATTACAACTACTATTTGGGGCCTATAAACAACTCCCATCAATGTTTTCTGCCCCTTGCTGTTTCTTAGCTCCACCCAAACTGATTCTACTTCTTGATTTTCGGAGCTAAGATCCTTTCTCTCTACTGTCTTTATCCCATCCTTTATTATCAGGGCTACCCCTCCTCCTTTTCCATTTTTCCTATCTCTTCTAAAAGTTAAGTATCCTGGAATATTTAGTTCCCAATCTTGGTCACTTTGCAACCACGTCTCCGTTATGGCTATTAGATCAAACCTATTATTTTCTATCTGCGCTATTAATTCATCTATTTTGTTGCGAATGCTTCGTGCATTCAGATATAGTGCCTTTAGCTTTGACTTATTTCTATTTTTCCCTGATGTCACCTTAGTCACTGTTGCCCTATTACTTGTGTTACTCTCTCTGTCCCTTCTTGACCCACTCTGCTTATTTTTACCCAAAACTCTACTCTGCTCTAGAGCCTTGACATTTCTCTCACTGCTTTTAAATTTACTCTTTCCTGAATCCTCCCACCACCCCCCCCTCCCCCTTCATTAGTTTAAAGCCCTGTCTACTGCCCTAGTTATTCGGTTCACCAGGACATTGGTTCCAGCCCGGTTTAAGTGGAGCCCGTCCCAATGGAACAGCTCCCTCTTTCCCCAGTACTGGTGCCAGTGCCCCATGAACTGAAGCCCCTTCCTTGCACACCACTCTTTGAGCCATGCATTTAAACCTCTAATCTGTTTGTCCCTATGCCAATTTGCGCGTGGCTCAGGTAACAGTCCAGAGATTATTACCTTTGAGGTTCTGCTTTTTAATTTGGATCCTAGCTCCTCAAACTTCCTCAGCAGAACCTCATTCCTAATTCTACCTATGTCGTTGGTTCCTACGTTTGATCCTTGCAGCACCCCACTAGTTACAGCTTGCCAATCTAAAAATGACCCGTTTATCCCTACTCTCTGTTTTCTGTCTGTTAACCAATCCTCTATCCATGCTAATATATTACCCCCAACCCTATGTGCCCCCATCTTGCTTAACAATCTTTTATGTGGCACCTTATCGAATGCCTTTTGGAAATCCAAATATACTACATCCACTGGTACCCTTTTTTTTACCCTGCTAGTTACATCCTCCAAAACTCGAATAAATTTGTCAAACACAATTTCCCTTTCACAAAACATGTTGACTCTGTCTAATCATATTATGATTGTCTAAGTACCCTGTTACCACTTCCTTAATAATGGATTCCAGCATTTTCCTGATGACTGATGTCAGGCTAACTGGCCTGTAGTTCATTGTTTTCTCTCTCCCTCCTTTCTTGAATAGCGGGGTTCCATTTGCTACCTTCCAATCCGCTGTGACCATTCCTGAATCTAGGAAATTTTTGGAAGATCACAACCAATGCATCCACTATCTCTACAGCCACCTCTTTTAGAACCCTAGGATATAGGCCGTCAGGTCCAGGGATTTGTCGGCTTTTAGTCCCGTTAGTTTCTCAAACACTTTTTCTCTACTGATATTAATTACTTTAAATTCCTCACTCTCATTAGCCCCTTGGTTCCCCACTAATTTTGGTGTACATTTTGTCTCTTTTACTGTGAAGACAGATACAAAATATTTGATTAAAGTCTCTGCCATTTGTTTGTTCCCCAAAATAATTTCCCCTGTCTCAGCCTCTAAGGGACCAACGCATACTTTTGCTATTCTCTTCCTTTTTACATACAATCTTTTCCAATTTGTTTTGATATTTCTTGCTAATTTACTCTTATATTCTATTTTCTGCCTTTTTATCAATTTTTTGGTCATCCTTGGCTGGTTTCTAAAGCTCTCCCTGGGGGATCACAGGGAGTGATGTCACTGAATAATAGATACCCTGGAGTGAATTACGTTAAACAATAGCCTTTCCACCATCTACAAGGCACAAGTAAGGAGTGTGATGGAATACTCTCCACTTGCCTGGATGAGTGCAGCTCCAACAAACTTAAGAAGCTCGACACCATCCAGGACAAAGCAGCCCGCTTGATTGGCACCCCATCCACCACCTTAAACATTCACTCCCTCCACCACTGGCGCACCGTGGCTGCAGTGTGTACCATCTACAAGATGCACTGCAGCAACTCGCCAAGGCTTCTTCGGCAGCACTTCCCAAACCCTGCGACCTCTTCCACCTAGAAGGACAAGGGCAGCAGGCGCATGGGAACACCACCACCTCCAAGTTCCCTTCCAAGTCTCACACACCATCCTGACATAGAAATATATCGGCCGATCCTTCATCGTCACTGGGTCAAAATCCTGGAACTCCCTCCCTAACAGCACTGTGGGAGCACCTTCACCACACGGACTGCAGCGGTTCAAGAAGGAGGCTCACCACCACCTTCTCAAGGGGCAACTAGGGATGGGCAATAAATACTAGCCTTGCCAGCGATGCCCACAACTCGGAACAAACAAAAAAAAAATTCCCGGGAGTGAGTTACATTGAATAATTACATCCCCGGGAGTGAGTTACATTGAATAATTACATCCCCGGGAGTGAGTTACATTGAATAATTACATCCCCGGGAGTGAGTTACATTGAATAATAGATCCCCGGGAGTGAGTTACATTGAATAATAGATCCCCGGGAGTGAGTTACATTGAATAATAGATCCCCAGGAGTGAGTTACATTGAATAATAGATCCCCGGGAGTGAGTTACATTGAATAATAGATCCCCAGGAGTGAGTTACATTGAATAATAGATCCCCGGGAGTGAGTTACATTGAATAATAGATCCCCGGGAGTGAGTTACATTGAATAATAGATCCCCAGGAGTGAGTTACATTGAATAATAGATCCCCGGGAGTGAGTTACATTGAATAATAGATCCTGGGAGTGAATTACAATGAATAATAGATCCCCGGGAGTGAGTTACAATGAATAATAGTTTCCCCGGGAGTGAGTTACAATGAATAATAGATCCCCGGGAGTGAGTTACAATGAATAATAGATCCCCGGGAGTGAGTTACAATGAATAATAGATCCCCGGGAGTGAGTTACAATGAATAACAGATCCCCGGGAAGAGCTGGCGCAGACTCGATGGGCTGAATGACCTCCTTCTGTGCTGTACTATTCTATGTTTCAATCATTTTGTAAATGTGAGAGTTCGCGACCTCGGGGCCTCCCAAAGCGCTACATAGCAAAGTACTTTTTGAAGTGTAGTCACTGTTGTAATGTAGGAAACGCGGCAGCTAATTTGCGCACAGCAAGCTCCCACAAACAGCAATGAGATAACGAGCAGATCTTCTGTTTTAGTGATGTTGGTTGAGGGATAAATATTGGCCCCAGGACACCGGGGAGAACTCCCTTCCAATAATGGCCGTGGGATCCTTCACATTTCACCCAAGAGGGCAGACGTGACCTCGTTTAAACGTCTCATCCAAAAGACGGCACCTCCGCCCGTGTAGCGCTCCCGCAGTACCGGCACTGGGAGCGTCAGCCTGGGATTATGGGCTCAAGTCTCCGGAGTGGGACTTGAAGCCACGACCTTCTCACTCAGAGGGCGAGAGAGAGTGCGACCCACTGAGCCACGGTTGGAATGGCATTGAGCAGAGGCCTCGGAATACCGGGCAAAAGGTGAAGCCGGGATTGGAACGTGAGCCGGAGAAACACGGAGCGAGACGGGAACATACCCAATTAACGGCAGGCCTGCCAAATCGACAAGACCCCCCCAAGGTGGAATAGTCATCCGCGAGGGAACGGATGCGCTGGGCGGTGAGGGAGTCGGCGCTTACTGGTGCCAATTCTTTCAGGCAATCTGCTCAGACAGGTGCGATAAAGCTCACCCAATGCCTGGGAAAGCAAGGTGGGCTGCGGCCAGAATTGTCATGTTGAAGCGATAGGAAAGGGTCAATAGGGAGAGGCCGGCAGCTACGGTGATTCTTCCACAGACTGAGACAGACGTTGGCCGTCCTCCCAGGACCTGAAAGGTAAGGTTTTCCACAGCGCTAATACTGTTACAGAGAATGACATCGAATTTACAGCACCGAAACAGGCCATTCGGCCCAACTGGTCCGTGCCGGTGTTTCTGCTCCACACCAGCCTCCTCCCCACCCCTCTTCATCTCACCCTATCAACATCTCCCTCTATTCCTTTCTCCCTCATGTGTTTATCCAGCTTCCCCCTAAATGTATCTGTGCTATTCGCCTCAACCACTCCCTGTGGTAGCGAGTTCCACATTCTCACCACTCTCTGGGTAAAGAAGTTTCTCCTGAATTCCCTATTGGATTTATCAGTGACTATCTTATATTGATGGCTCGTAGTTCTGGTCTCCCCCACAAGTGGAAACAACTTCTCTACGTCTACCCTATTGAACCCCTTCATAATTTTAAAGACCTCTATCAGGTCACCTCCTCAGCCTTCTCTTTTCTAGAGAACAGAGCCCCCAGCCTGTTCAGCCTTTCTTTCCTGATAGTTAGAACCTCTCAGTTCTGGTATCATCCTTGTGAATGTTATGTTAAATGTTCTGCTGGATCTGGAGTTTCTGCGGAATGACCAGTAACGAGATATGTAGATTGGCGTCTGATTTAAGCGGCCTGGTAAGATCCTGCCTGATCATTTCTCCTCCGCCCAATGTCCATTGTATTTTCCGGTCTGCAGTGCATTCTGAGGAGCACAATATCAACGCGAGTCGCTCGGCATTTCTGGTGGTCTTTGGGCCCACTTGCTGTTTCTCCTCGCTCACCTATTTGACATACCCGGTGATGTAAGAAAACTACTAGGCACTTGGTCTAAGCGTTAAACAAAGCTTTAATCAACTGTTTTCGAACATGGAGGTCTAGTTGTGTCCTTCACTAGTTCCTGTTGAGGAATGTCCTAAGCAAGCTGGGCCCATGCCCGAGTATTTATACTCTCCCTGGACAGCGCCACCAGCAGGCCGCCCAGTATTACTTCATGCATGAATGACAAGACTCATGTCACCCTGCCTCTGTTAGCTATAGAAAGAAGGAACTTGCATTTATGTAGCGCCTATCAGCTCCTCAGGACGTCCCAAAGTGCTTCACAGCCAACGAAGTACTTTTTGAAGTGGAGTCACTGTTGTAATGTGGGAAACGCGGCAGCCAATTTGCGCACAGCAAGCTCCCACAAACAGCAGTGTGATAATGACTGGATCATCTGTTTTAGTGATGTTGGTTGAGGGATAAATGTCGGCCCCAGGACACCGGGGAGAACTCCTCCCCTGCTCTTCTTCCAATAGTTGCTGTTGGCCTTCTACATCCACCTGAGAGCGCATACGGGGCCCCGGTTAAATGTCTTATCCGAAAGACGGCACCTCCGACGGTGCAGCACTCCCTCAGCACTGCGCTGGGAGTGTCGGTCTGGATTTTGTGCTCAAATCCCTGGAGTGGGACTCAGACCCACGACCTTCTGACTCAGAGGCCAGAGTGCTGCAGGCCTCGCCCCACAGTGACACACACACACACTCTTTGGCAGTGTACCCACTGCCTCACACAAGCAAGGGAAGGGGAGGCCACCCTTCATGCGGGCTGGCGAGTGCCGGTGGGGCAATCGACCTTGAGCGGATTCACAGCGACAGCCCAATCCTCTCCTCACTTGATGTTGATGCGCTCCCGGCAAGAGTGGTCACTGGCTGATGATCAGAAACGGGCCTTGCTTTTTCTCTCTTGACCTCTCTCTCTCTCTTTCTGCCGAGCCCAGGAGCCTCAAGGTGAGCCACAACACCCCAACTGGTCAGTTATACAGGGCCTTGGTGAGACCACACCTGGAGTACTGTGTGCAGTTTTGGTCTCCTTACCTCAGAAAGGATATACTTGCCATGGAGGGAGTGCAGCGAAGGTTCACCAGACTGATTCCTGGGATGGCAGGACTGTCGTATGAGGAGAGATTGGGTCGACTCGGCCTGTATTCACTAGAGTTTAGAAGAATGAGAGGGGATCTCATTGAAACGTATAAAATTCTGACAGGGCTAGACAGACTGGATGCAGGGAGAATGTTTCCCCTGGCTGGGGGTCTAGAACGAGGGATCACAGTCTCAGGATAAGGGGTAGGACATTTAGGACTGAGATGAGGAGAAATTTCTTCACTCAGAGGGTGGTGAACCTGTGGAATTCTCTACCACAGAAGGCTGTGGAGGCCAAGTCACTGAATATATTTAAGAAGGAGATGGATAGATTTCTAGACACAAAAGGAATCAAGGGGTATGGGGAGAGAGCGGGAATATGGTATTGAGATAGAGGATCAGCCATGATCATATTGAATGTCGGAGCAGGCTCGAAGGGCCGAATGGCCGACTCCTGCTCCTATTTTTCTATGTTTCTATGGTCCCTGGCTAAGTTCGGCCTGCTCTGCGGGGCCCAGTACCAGACCGGGTATCCGCTGAGCCCTCGGAGAGAACTCCATGGATTACCTTCCGCGGCCGGGAACATAAGAACATAAGAAATAGGAGCAGCAGTCGGCCATTTCGCCCCTCGAGCCTGCTCCGCCATTCAATAAGATCATGGCTGATCTGATCTTGGGCTCAAAGTCACTTCCCTGCCCGCTCCCCATAACCCTTGACTCCCCTGTAGTTCAAATATCTGTCAATCTCCGCCTTGAATATATTCAATGACTCCGCCTCCACAGCTCTCTGGGGCAGAGAATTCCAAAGATTCACGACCCTCAGAGAAGAAATTCCTCCGCATCTCCGTCTTAAAAGGGTGCCCCCTTATTCTGAAACTATGCCTCCTAGTTCTAGATTCCCCCACTAGGGGAAACAACCTCTCAGCATCTACCCTGTCAAGCCCCCTCAGAATCTTATATGTTTCAATAAGATCACCTCTCATTCTTCTAAACTCCAATGAGTATAGGCCCAGCCTGCTCAACCTTTCCTCATAAGACAACCCCCCTCATCTCAGGAATCAACCTCGTGAACCTTCTCTGAACTGCCTCTAATGCAAGTATATCGGGGGCATATTCTCTGCCCCAGAGAGCTGTGAAGGCTGGGTCATTAAATACATTTAAAGTGGAGATAGACAGATTTTTACAAGATAAGGGAGTGAAGGGTTATGGGGAGCGGGCTGGGAAGTGGCTTTGAGCCCCAGATCAGCCATGATCTTATTGAATGGCGGAGCAGGCTCGAGGGGCCAAGTGGCCTGTTCCTGCTCCTATTTCTTATAGTCTTATCCTTCCTTAAATAAGGAGACCAAAACTGTACGCAGTACTCCAGGTGTGGTCTCACCAATACCCTGAAGAGTTGTAGCCACTGCGGGCAAGTTTATACAGAGTGCGATTCTCTCTCTCTCTCCCTCCTGACTATCTTTACCCTCTGTTCTTTCAGGTACTGAGCCCAGGGGTTGCCAACCCTCCAGGATTGGCCTGGAGTCTCCAGGAATTGATGATTAATCTCCCGGACACTGCTGCGATCGAAGAGAAAAATCGTCGGGGCCTTTTAAAAAAAAACTGTCTTTAAAAACGAATTTCTTTGATCACCTTTTGTTTATTAATTATAAAAATATCGCAGATGGTAGGGGGGGGGGGGAAAGGCTGTTTGACTGACAGTCGAGTATCAACGACAGTCTGTTCGCTGTCCAATCGGTGCGGGAAGGCGGGGCTCCGCCAGGATTGACGTGCCGGGTGACCAATGGCGGGAGAGTGTGTGGGGGGGGGGGGGGATGGAGCGGTTGGAGGTGAGAGGTCACGTGAGGCCACCTCCAGGAATACGTCCAGTCAAAGAGTCGGCCACTCCCTAGCCCTGCCTCTGCTCGTCAGCGTGAATCATCGTTAATATTTAAGGGGCTGGCGCTTGTCAAATGAGCATTGCTGAGAGGGAGCCATCACTCCTGGCTGTTTACGGTCCGCCCGCCCGCCCGCGGCAAGATCAGAGAGCGTAGGAAATCTTCTGACTCTCACATTTAATCAAATAGCTTTTTATCAATCTCCAGGTCGATCCTCATAGCCTTGCCAGGAAGGAAGGAAGGGATCATCAGCCCATCAGTGGCAGCCGGGAGTGTGAGGGACGAACCTGCATGGAGTATCAGTGCCGGCGACCTACGACCTACGACTGACGACCGCTGCTTGAACTTTGAACTTCTAGGCCTAAAAATTCGGTTGCCTCTTAGGGCGCCAACGGGGGGCGCAAAACAACTAGCGCGTAGGCGCTGCGCCACCAACGCCTCCCGCGAAATTCAGCGGGAGGTTAGCAGCGGCAGTGGCCGTGCTCAGCGCCCCGCTCGCGCCCCCACCCGCGATCTTCGGTAGCGCCCCCCTGACTTACCGCCGGACGCTATGTCCGACGGGGTCAGGGGGGCCTACCTGCGGCCGGGGCAGCGCAAATTAAAGGGGAGGTGCCGGGCGGCCATGTTTGTTGCTGGCCGCCTGCCAGCACCTGCGCCCCCCGTTGCCGTCCCCGGCCTCCTCTGCAGCCCCCCCTCCCCCCCGCGGAGTGCCGGCTGCGCTCCGTGAGCCCGGCACTTCTCTTGAGTGCCGGGCTCTTTTGCCGGCACTCCCGATCCCTGGTGGCCCAGCTGGGCCCCGGGTCGCGCTGCGCAAGGCCCCTCCCCTTTAAGAAGTGGAGGAAGGGCTGCAGTAGCACCCCGCCTCCCTCTTGGGGCGCTACCGGTGAATTTCGGCCGTGGGGGCGCTAATTTTAGCGCCCCGGCGATGTTAGCACCCCAAAGGGGGCGCAACCCAATTTTTCCCCCTTATTCTCTCCTCACTGGTTCAACTCTCGGGCTGGTGGAAAGGGCATCATCGGGGGCGAGGGGGGTGTGCGGGGTAGTATAGAATCATAGAATAGAATCATAGAAATTTACGGCACAGAAGGAGGCCATTCAGTCCATGTTGTCCGTGCCGGCCGACATAGAATCATCCTATCTAATCCCACTTCCAGCTCTTGGTCCGTAGCCCTGTAGGTTACGGCACTTCAAGTGCACATCCAAGTACTTTTTAAATGTGATGAGGGTTTCTGCCTCTACCACCCTTTCAGGCAGTGAGTTCCAGACCCCCACCACCCTCTGGGTGAAGAAATTTCCCCTCAAATCCCCTCTAAACCTTCCCCCAGTTACTTTAAATCTGTCCCCCCTGGTTATTGACCTCTCTGCTAAGTGAAATAGGTCCTTCCCATTCACTCTATCTAGGCCCCTCATCATTTTATACAGCTCAATTAAATCTCCCCTCAGCCTCCTCTGTTCCAAAGAGAACAACCCCAGCCTCTCCAATCTTTCCTCATAGCTAAAATTCTCCAGCCCAGGCAACATCCTCGTAAATCTCTTCTGCACCCCCTCTAGTGCAATCTCATCCTTCCTGTAATGCGGTGACCAGAACTGCACGCAGTACTCTAGCTGCGGCCTAACTAGTGTTTTATACAGTTCAAGCATAACCCCCCTGCTCTTGTATTCTATGCCTTGGCTAATAAAGCCAAGTATCCCATATGCCTTCTTGATCACCTTATCCACCTGTCCTGCTACCTTCAGGGATCTGTGGACATGCACTCCAAGGTCCCTCTGATCTTCTGCACTTCTCAGTGTCCTACCATTTACAGTGTATTCCCTTGCATTGTTCGCCCTCCCCAAATGCATTACCTCACACTTCTCTGGATTGAATTCCATTTGCCTCTATTCTGCCCACCTAACCAGTTCATTGATATCTTCTTGCAGTCTACAGCTTCCTTCTTCATTGTCAACCACACGGCCAATTTTTGTGTCATCTGCCAACTTCTTTATCATTCTTCCGACATTCAAGTCCAAATCATTGATATATACCACAAAAAGCAAAGGGCCCTTCCAGTCACAAAAACACCCTTCAACCATTACCCTTTGTTTCCTGCCACTGAGCCAATTTTGGATCCAACTTGCCACTTTCCGTTGGATCCCATGGGCTGATACCTTCGTGACCAGTCTGCCATGCGGGACCTTATCAAAAGCCTTGCTAAAATCCATATAGACTACATCAAAGTGGCGCTAGCACGGGTTAGATACAGAGTAAAGCTCCCTCTACACTGTCCCATCAAACACTCCCAGGGCAGGTACAGCACGGGTTAGATACAGAGTAAAGCTCCCTCTACACTGTCCCATCAAACACTCCCAGGGCAGGTACAGCACGGGTTAGATACAGAGTAAAGCTCCCTCTACACTGTCCCATCAAACACTCCCAGGGCAAGTACAGCACGGGTTAGATACAGAGTAAAGCTCCCTCTGCACTGTCCCATCAAACACTCCCAGGGCAGGTACAGAACGGGTTAGATACAGAGTAAAGCTCCCTCTAAACTGTCCCATCAAACACTCCCGGGGCAGGTACAGCACGGGTTAGATACAGAGTAAAGCTCTCTCTACACTGTCCCATCAAACACTCCCAGGGCAGGTACAAAATGGGTTAGATACAGAGGAAAGCTCCCTCTACACTGCCCCATCAAACACTCCCAGGGCAGGTACAGCACCGGTTAGATACAGAGTAAAGCTCCCTTTACACTGACCAATCAAACGCTCCCGGGGCAGGTACAACACGGGTTAGATATAGAGTAAAGCTCCCTCTACACTGTCCCATCAAACACTCCCAGGGCAGGTACAGCACGGGTTAGATACAGAGTAAAGCTCCCTCTACACTGTCCCATCAAACACTCCCAGGGCAGGTACAGCAGGGGTTAGATACAGAGTAAAGCTCCCTCTACACTGTCTCATCAAACACTCCCAGGGCAGGTGCAGCACGGGTTAGATACAGAGTAAAGCTGCCTCTACACTGTCCCATCAAACACTCCCAGGGCAGGTACAGCATGGGGTTAGATACAGAGTAAAGCTCCCTCTACACTGTCCCATCAAACACTCCCAGGGCAGGTACAGCACTGGTTAGATACAGTGTAAAGCTCTCTCTCCACTGTCCCATCAAACACTCCCAGGGCAGGTACAGCATGGGTTAGATACAGAGTAAAGCTTCCTCTACACTGTCCCATCAAACACTCCCAGGGCAGGTACAGCACTGGTGAGATACAGTGTAAAGCTCTCTCTCCACTGTCCCATCAAACACTCCCAGGGCAGGTACAGCACGGGTTAGATACAGAGTAAAGCTTCCTCTACACTGTCCCAGCAAACACTCCCAAGGCAGGTACAGCACTGGTTAGATACAGAGTAAAGCTCCCACTACACTGCCCCATCAAACACTCCCAGGGCAGGTACAAAATGGGTTAGATACAGAGGAAAGCTCCCTCTACACTGTCCCATCAAACACTCCCAGGGCAGGTACAGCAGGGGTTAGATACAGAGGAAAGCTCCCTCTACACTGTCCCATCAAACACTCCCAGGACAGGTAAAGCACTCTCTCTCTCAGCTCTCTGTCTCTATCAATCCTCCTCTCTCTCTCTCTCAGTTCCTACAATTGTATCTCTTGCATCGACCCAAGTGAACTCTCACAGATAAATTAAAATGATGGATAATTGTAAGCTCGGATAATGAATATTCAGCAGCACCTCTGAGTGTGTTTACAATCTGTTTAGAATTATCCTCATAATATTGCAGCCTTAATAAATACCCGGGTCACCTTGTGTTTACAATCATGGAATGATACAGCACAGAAAGACGACATTCGGCCCATCGTGCCTGTGTCGGCTCTTTGAACGAGCTCTCCAATTAGTCCCACTCCCCCCTGCTCTTTCCCCATTAACCTGCAAATTGTTCCTCTTCAAGTATTTCTCCAATTCCCTTTTGAAAGTTACTATTAAATCTGCTTCCACCGCCCTTTCAGGCAGCGCATTCCAGATCACAACAACTCGCTGCGGAAAAATAATCTCATCTCCCCCTCTGGTTCTTTTGTTAATTATCTAAAATCTGTGTCCTCTGGTTACTGACCCTACTGCCACTGGAAACAGTTTCTCCCTACTGTGTACAAATATCGACACACTCCCGCTGACACTCTGTAAATACTGACACACTCCCGGGGATCCCTGTAAATACTGACACACTCCCGGGGATCCCTGTAAATACTGACACACTCCCGGGGATCCCTGTAAATACTGACACACTCCCAGGGACACCCTGTAAATACTGACACACTCCCCGGGATCTCGTGTAAATACTGACACACTCCCGGGGACCCCCTGTAAATACTGACACACTCCCCGGGATCCCCTGTAAATACTGACACACTCCCGGGGACCCCCTGTAAATACTGACACACTCCCGGGGACCCCCTGTAAATACTGACACACTCCCGGGGATCCCCTGTAAATACTGACACACTCCCGGGGACACCCTGTAAATACTGACACACTCCCGGGGACCCCCTGTAAATACTGACACACTCCCGGGGACCACCTATAAATACTGACACACTCCCGGGGACCCCCTGTAAATACTGACACACTCC